>WHYT01014638.1:66942-108440 GCA_009806455.1 Tetrax tetrax
GTGGCCCTCCTCTGGACCTTCTCCAACTGGTCCATGTCCTTCTTATGTTGGGGGCTCCAGAACTGGACACAGTACTCCAGGTGGGGTCTCACCAGGGCAGAGTAGAGGGGCAGAATCACCTCCCTCGACCTGCTGGCCACACTCCTCTTGATGCAGCCCAGGATGCGGTTGGCCTTCTGGGCTGCAAGGGCACATTGCCGGCTCATGTTGAGCTTCTCGTCCACCCGTTACTCCCAAGTCCTTCTCCTCAGGGCTGCTCTCAATCCATTCTCTGCCCAGCCTGTATTTGTGCCTGGGATTGCCATGACCCAGGTGCAGGACCTTACACTTGGCCTGGTTGAACTTCATAAGGTTGGCACGGGCCCACCTCTCCAGCCTGTCCAGGTCCCTCTGGATGGCATCCCTCCCTTCCAGCGTGTCGACGGCACCACACAGCTTGGTGTCATCGGTGAACTTGCTGAGGGTACACTCTATCCCACTGTCCATATCGCCGACAAAGATGTTGAACAGGGCCGGGCCCAACACAGACCCCTGAGGGACGCCACTGGTGACCGGTCTCCACTTGGACATTGAGCCGTTGACCACCACTCTCTGAGTGCGGCCATCCAGCCAACTCCTTACCCACTGAGTAGTCCATCCATCAAACCCATGCCTCTCCAGTTTAGAGAGAAGGATGTGGTGCGGGACAGTGTCAAAAGCTTTGCACAAGTCCAGGTAGATGATATCCGTTGCTCGTCCCTTATCCACCGATGCTGTCACCCTGTCATAGAAGGCCATCAAATTGATCAGGCACGATCTGCCCTTGGTGAAGCCATGTTGGCTATCACCAACCACCTCCTTGTTCTCCATGTGCCTTAGCTTGGTTTCCAGGAGAATTTGCTCCATGACCTTGCCAGTCACAGACGTGAGGCTGACCAGCCTGTAGTCACCCAGATCTTCCTTGTTCCCCTTTTTAAAAATAGGGGTTATGTTCCCTCTCTTCCAGTCATCAGGGACCTCACCAGACCGCCACGATTTCTCAAATATGATGGCCAGTGGCTTGGCAACTTCATCTGCCAGTTCCCTCAGGACCCGCGGATGGATCTCATCAGGTCCCATGGACTTGTGCACCTTCAAGTTCTTCAGATGTTCCTGAACCTGCTCTTCCAGTAGAGTGGGCAGTTCTTCATCTTCGCAGTCCCTGCTTGTGCCTTCTACAGCTTGGGTGGTGAGACAAGAGCCCTTATCGGTAAAGACTGAGACAAAAAAGTCATTGAGTACCTCAGCCTTCTCCATGTGCCGGGTAACCAGGACACCGGTTTCCTTCCGGAGGGGGCCTACATTCTCCTTGGACTTTCTTTTGTCCCCTACATACCTATATAAGCCTTTCTTGTTGCTTTTTGTATCCCCGGCCAGATTCAATTTTTTTCAGGGCTTTAGCCTTCCTCACCCGATCCCTGGCCACTCGCACAGCCTCTTTGTAGTCCTCCCAGCCTACCTGTCTCCACTTCTACCCTCTATAGGCTTTCTTCTTCACTTTCAGTTGGTAGAGGAGCTCCTTGCTCATCCATGCAGGCCTCCTGGCCTTTTTGCCTGACTTGTTCTTCATCGGGATGCACCTCTGCTGAGCTTGGAGAAGGTGTGGACCAACTTTCCTGGGCCCCTCTTCCCTCCAAGGCCTCCTCCCATGGCACTTTGCCCATCAGGTCCCTGAAGAGGCCGAAGTCCGCCTTCCTGAAGTCTATGGCTGAGAGCTTGCCGTGTAGTTTCCTCGCTGCCCTGTGGATCTTGAACTTCACCGTGTCGTGGTTGCTGCAGCCAAGGCTGTCCTTCAGTTTCACATCTCCCACCAGTCCCTCCCTGTTGGTGAGCACAAGGTCGAGCATGGCACCCCTCCTTGTCGGCTGCTCTATCGCCTGCAGGAGGAAGTTGTCATCCACGCATCCCAGGAACCTCCTGGACTGCCTGTGCCTTGCCATGTTGTCTCTCCAACAGATGTCAGGGTGGTTGAAGTCCCCTGTAAGGACCAGGGCTTGTGACCGTGAGGCTGCTCCTATCTGCCTATAGAGCGCCTCATCTGCTCTGTCCTCCTGGCCAGGCGGCAAGGTTGGTGTTGAAAGGCTGACTATAGATTTTCAGTACAAGTGCCAACATTTCCACTAACTTCCAAAAGAACAGCATATATGCTCATATATTTTTGAAATAACTGTTTTTCTCTTTTACAAATTCATACTCTATCTAATCTACATGCATTAAAATCTGAAGCATTTCATAAATTGAATATGTCCACAATTCAGAAAAGACATTTGTCAGAAAAAAGAATCAAACAATGTAGTCATGGTAACCTGTAATTTAAGATCAGATACAAAAGCTGTTGACAAAACTGCTATCTAGCATAGACACATTCTCTCTCATATTTTTAGAAACACATTCTAAAGAAATGCTTTATCCAAAATCAGTTTCCTTTCTACTAAGTGTGGGTGGAAGGGTTATTTAGAGCAGAACATATAATAGCAAGAGCTGGGCCAAAGAGACACCAAATGGGGATGTGTCTTGATAGCTCTAAGGAAACTCACTGAAAAGGCATGTTTGTTCAATGAGTTTAGGAAGGCATCAAACTGTGAAAGGGTACAGAGTACCACATCGTCTCTCCACAACTCTATAAAAGCAGAGATAGGAAAAAAAATATGGCTATTCGAGACAAACATAGAACAGCCCAGGTTGCAAAGGTCTTCGAAAGATCACCTGGTCCAATCTTTCACAGAAAAGGGAACCTAGATGAGATTTTCTAGCACCCTGTCCAGTCACATCTTGAAAATCTCCAGTGATGGAGACTCTACCACATCCCTGAGGAAGTTGTTTCAGTGACTAACTGTTCTCACTCTGAAGATTTTCCTTCTTCTATCAAGATGAAACTTCTCCTGGTGCAATTTGTACCTTTTGCCCCTTGTCCTCTCCATGTGGCTCCTTGTGAAGAGAAAGTCTCCAACCTTTTTGTAGCCACTAGCCACTCTTTAAGTATTGGAATACAGTGATGAGGTCCCCTGTGAGCCTTTTCTTCTCCAGGGTGAAAAGACCTTGCTCCTTCAGTTTTTCCTTATAGGGTAGGTTCTCCAGCCCTTTGATCATCTTCACGGCCCTCCTTTGATCATGAGATTCAATATTTTTGTTATCACTCATTATGCTTCATAATTAAAAAAAAAAAAAAAACAGATAGATATAATGTTTGAGAAGGACAGAGTGGCAGTTCAAGAGTTCTCTTGTCCCACCTGGTAACTCCACACCTGTCTGGTAATGACTTAGCTAAAAGACAGGAAAAGCAGCCTCACTAGGACAAGAAAGGAATCAGATAAGGATTAGATGTGCTCTGGTAACTGAGACATTTAAGATCCCAACTCCATTCTTACAAAAAGAACTAGAATTTCAGTTGGCCATTTGGGTACTACCATGTCTTATAATGAAAATGACACAACCATCAGTTCCCTGACCTACCCATGTATGCTTTAGGCTTTGCTTTAATTACTCTGGTTGAGGAAAAGTCTCTGAAGATGTCTTCTGGCAGATTCGCAAAACTGCCCGTTGTTGAACAAGTACTGCTCTGGATCCAGCTGTTATTAAGAATGTGATTTCTATAATCTAGTAAAACATAAGGATTATTTTATTTGTTAAGGACACATTCCTTCACCTGATTATGAGAACATGATCAACAGACTGATTTTAATGTAACAGTAATATTAATTAATCATTTACTAGCACTTAGGCAGAAAATTGGTATTCTTGGTCATGGATGTAAAAATAATAGTTTAAGTGAAGTCTGTAATACTGGTAATAAATACTCAAGAGTTCTTAGAAGTGACTTCATATGAACAACTCATATCACAAGATTAATAAGAGACTAAAATAATTTTGTGTAACATATAAGGAGCTCTTTTCTCATTTGCACAAAACCAAAATGAGCAAATGTCAGGAACACACATGAACATGAGGCAAGTTTTTTTGAGTAAAAATTTGTAAACTCAGGTTTCTGCTGCTTTTGCCATCATCTACAGATTGGTACATTTTTTGACACGATAGGGGGTCATTACTTTAAGTACGATGAAAATACCACAGAACTAACAAAGGGCTTGCTTGTCAAGAGTATCTTCCTTCATTTTCCTTGCTTTATTTTTCTCAGTACAATTTTTCATCAATATCCTTTCTCTGCTGACAGTAAATGCCAAAATTAAAATAGAGTCATCATGCTAACAGTCTTTGAGATCAAGAAAGAGATAAATCCAAACTACCATTGTTTCTCATTTTGACAAAAAAGGCATTCATTTAACACTTTTTTTTTTTAAGCCAGATGTTTCTAAACAGCAAGCTCCTCAAAGACATTTTCTACCATTTCTTGGCTCCATACTAGCCCTGACAATTGTGATCTCAGAGACACCATTGGTGTTTATGCACAGTCAGCCCTTAGGACTTCTGAAAACCCCTGCTTCCTGAAGACAAACACCCTGAAAGGGTGGGTGGGGGGGTAAAATTAGTGACAAATTCTACCTAAAAAATATTATTTGGAAGACATGCTCTAGAATGAGGGTCACTATTTGGGCAACACCTCTCTCCTCCCCAGCTTTCCACAAGCCATAATGGGGCATCAAAACTAAGTCTATCTACTTGTTCAGCTGCTTTGATCTAAGAGTCACTAAGTGACAAAGCAGCATGCTTTGCTTTCTTCCGCTGCTATCTGTGATTTCCTAGGTCTCATTCAAGTACCAGGCAGGTCGAGAACTATTTAACTGCCAAAAGTCAGACAAGAAAAAAGGAGTGCATTTTAGCCACCTGACCTCTGTAGTACTGCAGATCACTGGTGAGACCAAACTAAGTTTTCTATGTCACGCATACCTACTTTAAGCATAAGAGAGACATGTCTTCTCCTGGAAGCATGATTTGTATCCCGTTAAGAAAACTACCAGTTTCAGCCAAACAAAATGAAATTACAACATTGGCCAGAATCTAGTATTTTTGGCTGAATAAAGTAATTACAATAATTTTATTACATAATTATAGTAGTTATGGGGGGGAAGGGCATGGGAACCTATTGTTTCTAGCTCTCAGATAAACACTTAAGTCAGCAGCCTGCAGTGCTGTGCTCCCCTGTAGGCATAACAATGCTGAAATCTATTGTGCACAGTGAAGCAGCTTCAACAAGAGACCAGGGAGCACTCACCTTGGAATACCCTACATCACAACAGTGAATGTGCTTTCCTAGTATATGCACTTCACATCTCTTTTCCACTCTTTTTATCAATTTCTATGCAGAAGAAGTATACGAGCCCAGCTTTGCAGGGTCCTAAACCCACGGGATGCAAAGAAGGAAGCCTTTTCCTCCATCAGCCTTGAGAAAAGAGCACTTTTCTCCCACTAAAACTATCCACCAACTACTTTGGTTTGCATTTCCTTTGGTCTGTGAATCATTTCTGTGGTGGATTGAACACATTAAAAAATAAAATTATATCACACAATTCATTGTCTCCCACATCTACAATGAATGAGATCAGTCTCGTAGAGACAGGAGCCTTGCTCACTAAGGACAGACCTCCTGATGTTTTGCTTCTTTTGAAAACCATTCTTGATCATTATTATCCACTTCATTTTGTAGGAAAATGATAGTGAAAAAAAAAGAAGTAACAAAGCATGCCAAATGGACAGCTAGGAAGAAAAGTGCATAACTAATATGACTATGCATTCCTGGGAGGCCAGGACTGAGGCCGGCTGACCTTGAGGACTGTCATGGTGCTAAGTCCCCATCCTTAGGATGCAAAGTGGGCATCAGCTCCTGCAAAAATAGCTGCCAGGCCTGGAAGGGAAAACGTTTATCTGTCGTACCTCCTTACTTTGCTCCTTCACAGGAAGGCTCCCTGTTCTCCCTATACCACATCCACCCAGCTCCCCTCAGGGCTGGCTCGACACGTGTCTGAAGAGAAGGCATCTCCCCAGGGAGTCTCCATGTGGCTCTGGTCCTGAGGAGGCCCTAGATGCTTGCCACCTGCAAAGGAGTGCTCTTCCCTACCCCAGGTTTGAAAATGTCTCACTACATCTCTGAAAATAACATTTGATACATTACACACATAGGGCATGACTTTCCCTCTTCTGCTGCAGGACTTTGTCCAATAAAGTCAATGGAATTACAGTGGTGTAAAGCCTGCATAGGTAAGGTAAGAATAAGACTCCTCTCTGTCCTCTACAGACTGATCATATGAGAAGCTGAACGTTTCCCACTAAGTGCTTAATACCCTCTACTCACATCTACTTGATTTCAGTGAGAATTCAGCTAGCAGAGTTAATCTCTTGCAATCCACTATTCTGATGCAATATGTTGCTCTCATTCAGGAAATCTGAACTGGGTTTAGAAATTCCCAGGTCCCTCTGACAGTCAGCAACTTATTATTTTAGTGCAATAAGCACATTAGCCCTGAACAGCTTGAGACTGCATTCACCATTGATCAGATAAAAATATTGTGAGATATTTTATTACAAAATGACGCACCAATTTAGCCATCTTTTCATCAATGATGTGCTTAAATTGGATGTGAAATGCCAAGAAAGTTGCCTCCCCAGGGTGCCATCAGTGAGAAATGTAAAGCAGAGGCTTTCAGTTAATATGGTTCATGTAGCGGAGTTTTATCTTTCAGTCAAATCAAATTTGAGTCAGCTAGTAATACGTGTTTGACCTCCCATTATCTAAAGCCATAAATTGCACTGTAGCGATTTGCTAATCTGGCCTTAAATCATCCAGCAACCTTTATACCTTTTTTTAAATGAATCATGGGGGTTTTCTTCTTCATTTTCTTATGAGTTCATAGAGTACAGTTGATTACATCTCTGGCTTTTTGTACCTACTCTGCTCATTCAAGAATCCTTATTTCTGTTGCATATAAAATGCAGTATTGTTTCTAGATTCATTTAAGTATAGAAGTTATAACAGCTTTATTCCAGAGGATAGTACTGATAGTCCTAACAGCCTGCTTTCAGATTGCATCTCTGAATCACAAAAGAAATGGAAAATGAATCACATAGTATTTGTGATCTTTTATCAAAAAGTATCTAGAGCTCGTGTTAGCATATTTACTAAGATAAATTTAATTAACAGAACAGAGGTCTTATTTTGTGTCACAGCTACTTCATGTTGGACTTCTACCATAGTTTGGCCACAAAATTTCAGGAATGACACGAACCATCATTGTTGGATACATGATGTAAGTAAACAGGTAACATTGTTCACTTCCCTCACCACTACTTTTGAAAAACAAAAAAAAAGATATGGAAAACTATATGCATCACTATGGAAAATAAAGTACCTTAATGGTAATTCCAGAAGAAAAACTTCAAAAGTCAAAAGTCATGAGAGTATGAGAAATGTCTTGTTTTATGTGAAAATGTAAGTCTCAATTATTCACTATCATCAGACTTAAAAATTCCTTTGGCTCAACATCCCTGAGATAGTGATTTTTGCCAGCTTTTAAAAACCTGTTGCCAGGACTGTTGATTGTAGCTCACAATCAGCATGAGTCCCTGGCTGAGGACCCAGAAAAGTCATGGTCCTATGCATTGGGCATTGTGAACACGCCTAGGGAGAGATGTACAATGATCAATGTCATGAGGGTAAGAGCAGAGACTCATCAAACTCATTAAATGGTGTGGCTACTAAGCCTGCATTAGATGGGTCCACTTTCAGTGCTGGCTGAACTACACAGGATGCAGACTCCTTATATGTAAGGGGTTAAACAGCAATGACTTGAGATGTTTAGTCCCTCTGCTTGTAAAAGGAAAAAAATAAGCTTTGTTTCCTGGCAATACAGTTTTTCCAGCCTTCTGAAATTTCTCAGATAGACTTTTTTCTTGTTTTGATTCAAAGGCAAAACACCCCTCTTCCTCAGGTCAGACACTCTCTTTGTCACACTACAATTTAAAGGAATAGCTCCCATTAACCGAAGCACAGACAGTAAAGCAAATACAGGCACGGCATTCAAACTTCATGATATTTCAGTACAGAACTCTTACACTAATTTTTATTAAGTCAAAATTTATCCTTTGGCTTTGTTTGATGTCTCAGAAGGTTTAACATCAAATTCTTCTACATCACCACCGTCTTCCACTTCAGCTATCATCTCTGTTACTGCCTGTGTGGATCCTTCTTGCAAAGGAGCTCATGACACCTTTTGAAAGGAAATGAAGACATTGACACCCCAAGAGACCTATACTCACACCTAAGCTTGCATTCACACTTCTGGACCATTCAGATAACTAACTGCTATCCACATCTAGTTCATCCTCCTTTTTACTTCCACCACTCTTTATCTCATATCTTTAACCTTGGTTCTCAATGTTTAGCACAAAAATCAAACATAATAAAATAAAATCAAACTAGGAAAATATGTTCTGGCTTGCCTTTGCTTTTTGATACAACTCTAATGAGTTCTCTTTTAATTGCATCTCCCCTCTCTGTGTCGCCAAGACTACTCAAGAAGTAGCAACAAAGGCAGCACTACGTGATATCATGTATAGAAAGTTACGTTGCTTATGGCTCATTCATAGCTTACCAATAGTTTCACTAAAACATATGTGCAACACTTACAAGCACCTGGAAATTTATCTTAAGATCACTGATCAGTAATTAACAGAAAACAGTTGTTACATGTTCTTTTTCATGTTTCTTATTCATAATAGTTTAAATTTGCTGAGTGGCTGTGCAGTGGCACTAACATCAAACGCTAGAAAGAAATCATTGCTGTGACCCCAAAGCATCATAAGGTTGTTTAAAAAAAAAGTCCATAAGAATAAAGAAAATAAGGAAATCTTGAGGTCTTTTAATTTGTCTTTTTGGTTTGGTGCACTCAGACTATGTTTTAAGCTTCTTCCCAGCACTAGGAAGATTGAGAACATTCTCATATTTCTAAATAAAAGCTGAGATGATAACATAATCGTTCATCTCTGGGAATTAAGGCTTTAAATAAACTCATTGCTAAATTGCTACTAAATAATATCCTACTAGAATAGTAGAATCATAGAATAGTTTTCGAAGGGATCTTTAAAGGTCTTCTAGTTCAACCCCCCAGCAAGAAGCAGGGACATCTCCAACTAGATTAGGCTGCTCAGAGCCCTGTCCAACCTGGCCTTGAATGTTTCCAGGGATGGGGCATCTACCACTTCTCTGGGCAACCTGTTCCAGTGCTTCACCAACCTCACTGTAAGAAATTTTTTCCTTATGTCCAGTCTGAATCTACCTCCCTCTATTTTAAAACCACTACCTCTCATCCTCTCACTACAGGCCCTGCTGAAGAGTTTCCACCAAATCTTTCCTATAAGCCCCCTTGAGGTACTGGAAGATCGCTATAACGTCTCCCCGGAGCCTCCTCTTCTCCAGGCTGAACAGCCCCAACTCTCTCAGCCTGTCTTCATAGGAGAGGTGCTCCAGCGCTCTGATCATCTTTGTGGCCCACCTCAGGACTCGCTCCAACAAGTCCAACTTGCTCCAACAAGTCTGAAGTTAGTATTATCAACAAGTCTAAAGTTGGTATTATCAACTAATGATCAATCACACCTCAGTACAAGCTATAAAACTCAGATAGGATAAATTCTGACAGCTCAGTTCTCAAATGCATACAGCTTCTGGGTCCCACTTCATTCTGTGAGTGTCCTTTTTGACCTCAGGCACACTCAGCATACAGCCAAACCCTATTTCAGGAAAAAGGAACATGTCACCAACATGCACCCATAGATCCTAAAGCAACAGTACTATTCATTTTACAGCTGGTCTACCAAAGCATTTGAAAGGTATGGTCCTGGAGAGCAGCCCATAACATCAGTATTCATTTAAAAGTTAAAATCATTTTTACAGCAAAGATACTCCTCTTTTAAATTTGATAAATTGAACTCAGATAAAACTCTTCTAAAGTTTAAACCTTCTACCTAACATCACTCTTTCACAAAATAGTAAGTTATGTCAACTCCTAGATACACTTAGAAAATGGAAGATCCATCACCACAAAATGCATGCAAAGTCAAACTAAAAGTGAAGCCATAATCATGACCTTATCTTCACAAATGGGACAGAAAAACACCATCTAGAGGACACTAGAAATATTTAACAAGAAAAATAAGAGTTTCTTACCCTCAGGCTGATACTGGTAATTAAAATCTTCGTCTTTTTATTTGAAAATATTATTGCGTGCATGGAAAAACATTCAGTAAGAGCAAAGAGATCTTGTAAAATTATCTGAGGCTTAGGTTTCAAAAGTGGCAGAAGCAATCTGGCAGATTTATTATAGGTCATTAGTCAGAGCAGATTTTTTTAAAAAACACCAGAAGTGTTACAAAACTATTATATTTTCTGTGATGTTCTCAAAATTCACAACAGCCTACTTATGAAAGCCTTGCAGGTTTGGGATGGGTTTTTTTCATTATTAGCTTTAGCATTTATTATAACCAAAAGTGATCTTATTTTTATCTACACAGTCTGTTTTTGCTGCATGCTTGCAAATTTCATAAGACTCTCTTTCAACTAAACCATTTGAATTTTCCATTCATACACTCAAGACTCCAATCACTAAAGCTATTTGAAAAATTATATCACAGGCAAGACCAGACAAGAATTCATTCTTTTGTAGGCTATGAAAAAGGATGACATTTATTGTCATTCTCATGGGAGAGGATGGTTGTGACAATAAAAGGTAAATGACATGCACAGATTTCAACTGCATTGTCAAAAGCTGGGTTTGTTTTTAGAAAAACATGAAAATTGTCACATATTTTTACAGTATCACAGCTGTCACTTATATTCACAAATTCAGCCACATGTTTAGATTTTTTTTTTGTTTGGTACCAAATCTAATTAGAAATATTACACCCACTTGTGAACAAACTAAAACACAAGTATTTAAAACTGCAAAGACTGAGTGTTCACATGATCTTAATAATGTTAAGTAACTCATACACATGGACATGTAGAATCAGACTGAGCAGCATCTTTCCAAATAATTCAACCAATACGAGTGACCTAACCTATAGAGGGATGTAGCTCCTAACATTACTGAAGGCGTCGGAATCTGACCCATAACTTTTTCCGTTTAGATAAATAAAAAACAAACAAACTATCCTTGCCCAGCTCATACAGAGACACGACCCTGTATTAACTGACATCTATAAGAAGGTTCTCTATAATCATCTCCTGGAAAAGGTAATTGTGACCTTTGCTTTTGTGTGGTCTCTCGTGTCTGTCATTTGTAGCAGCCTTTTATACCCAGTGGGGATTAAGTCCTGTGGTTATAGACATAACTTCTTGTTCTGTAAAGTCTGTCTGCCTCGCAAAGAATAAGACACACCTAAAAAGCACCATTTTTTCCATCCATCCATCAGAAAAATGCTGACAGTCTGAAAAGCGATGATACGAATGTTCACAGTCCCTTCTTGTGCTGTCTACAAACTATCTACCTCAACCATTTACCTTAAGCTGTAGATGCTTAATGGAGAATAGATGGGGCAGCTGGGCTGACGAGGGAGTGTAACAGAGCTGGCATGGGTCACCATCCTTGCCACCACCTCATGTACAAAGCATGGTACATGGCCTCCGGTTGTTCCCTTTCTCACAGCAGTATCTCAGAAAGAGCTGGAAAATGCCATCTTCCAGTGGAAGACAGGGAGGATCTCCCTTTTGAGACACAATTGTGTAATACTTTTTCCCACATCATGACTGCTTTGAAAGATCTGAGGCCTAAAAATAGCAGAGAGACTTTTTTGATAATTTTCACTAGAAAATGTGAGTGAATCAAAATCATTTTTCAGAGAAATGTATCAATGTGGATTATTCTCATCACCAAGGGTTTCTCCTCTACTAAATGAAAATACGATTCAATGACAGCAAAAGACTCTGTCCTGGCACTGTTTAGAAGAGAGGAGCTCACCCATAACATGGAATACTTAAGAAGGATATACCTGTTCTCGCCTTGGAACTGATCTGTACTAAACACAATAAAAAGAGGAAAAACAAAAAAATCCTTGAAGTTTAATGCCCCAGTGAGAGGAAAGTGGTGTGGCTTTAAACTTCTGCTGTCTGAAGATTCAGTTGGCTTTCTGAGCACAAAGAAATTCAGGCATACTATTGGATGTTATGTTCAAATTTGGTCTTTTTGTTGTTAAAAAAATCAATGTTGAATAGTTGTGTTAACCAAAATATATGCCGTACTACTTCATACCACTATGCCAGACATAAACATTATTGACGTTCTAGTTCTGAGGCTAGAAAACTGTTCATGTATATGAGTAGGAAGGGAATTAACAATGAATTTGAAGAATAAAAATTCACAGAACAAGTAGCTACATGACTGTGTACCTTCTACTATCACTGTGCCCCGAACTCTTGCACCACCCAAAGAGCTCAGTTTATTTTCCATTGGGAAAATAATTTAAGCAGAAAAATTGAATGATAACTGGGAACTGTGTAAAAGCATTTCACTATAAGTCTGAAAAGCTTGTGCTTGAAGCAATTAAAAAAGATGCCTTTACCTTAAAACTACACTAACAGGTATGACAGCAGCTATGAAAGTATTGCTTGCTGATTAAAGAAACAAGAAGCTGATGATAAATATAAATCAGAGAGTAGGAATCGTAGAAAATTGATATGGGAAGGGAAGCAAAACAACTCAATCTATCATTATGCCAGAGCTAAGGACAATGTAAAGGCATATTTCTCCATAATTAAGACAGAAAAGAGTCATACAATGGTGCCTTCAGGAAATTATAGCTCAATATCTGGAAAAAAAGAAAAAAAACCCAACTGCTAAAACTATACATTATGTGTGTTGAGTTGCTGTGGAAGCTCCAAAGGACAGAGGAAAAAAAAACAACAAAGAACTAAGTTCTGATGATAACTTAAAAGAGTCAAAAGAAATTAAAGAAATTAGAAAAAAAAATATACCTGTCAGTGGCTAGACTCTCAATAAAGAATTTTATTGAGATTATAAAACACATGTTAATCAGTATAGGTCTATGGAAAATAAAACATACTAATAACTTTATGCCTCTTCATACAAAAAAAAAAATACATTGATTGAAAAAAGTAATAAGCTTCATGAAACATATGAGGCCAAGATGATATATTTTCTCACTAGTGTGCTTCTAGGTAACTAGGGCCTGGTTGCGTGTCCAACTGGATAAGCTGGTTCTGGAAAGTATCACCAAAATATATGAAGGTCTCTGGCAGACATATCTTGCAAGTAAATTAATCCAGACCCACTGCAGCTCCACAGCAATCTTTTGCTTTGCTTTGAAGCTAAATATGAAGCTCCAGAGGCACTTGTCCTCTCCACTCTAGATCTGTTCCTGTTCCAGCTTTGAACTGGCTGCAGCCACTTCTTACCTACAGCTGATGAGGAGAGCAGAAAATGGAGAAGTACATTTTTCTCTCTCTCAAGGAGAAGAAAACAGGAGAAAAGACCAAAGTGAATAAGCTCTACCTTCATCCTCCTTTTTTCCCTCTTATATACTACTGGAGGAAGTGAGAGAAAAAGAAAAGAAAAAAAAAAGAAAGAAAAGTCAATCAAGACTTACTTTTTTCCAGCCAGAGCTGAAAGGAGCTTGAGACTTCTGACATCATTAATAAACCTACTGCATTAGAGCAGCAGCATCAAGGATGCTGGTAATATTGCTCCCCCGTGTCTTCTTGCTCCTTCTATTGCCACCTCCACTGTACTCCTGCCATATCTTCCTGAGTCCCTGCAGGAAAAAAAAGGGAAGATAAAAGAAATGGCAATAGTGCAAGGGGATGGTTTCCAAACCAACTTTTCTTAGACTTTTTGCTTGCATCATTTCCTCTGATGTAATCTATCCAGAGGCTGACCTCCGACTCACATTAAGTCTAATAAATGCTAGAACTGTCCTCCTCCCTCATTTTTTTAACTGTATCATCACATTTTTGCATCTTTCCACTAACTGAGTTAACACATTATTTTGCCTTTTTTTGTTAGACTTCACCCTATTCCCCTGCTCTAGCTATCAGATGTACGAGTTTACTTTGCTGTCAGGTTTCCCCCTCGGTCTTCCAATCCCTGCAGCCCCAAGCAGGCACACACACACACATCTCTCTGTTAAGCTCTTACTTCCTCATTGCTGCTCCCTGCCAATATGCAAAACTTCACTGGGCTGTATGACTTTTCCAGCATACACTACTTTGCAGGCAAATTAAATTTACTCCGTTAATGTTTACTCTCCCTTTAGCCGCTTTAGCCACTCTCTTTAGCCACTGAGATACTGGACAAGTACAGTTTGAACATAAATCTAAATTTTGTTCATTGGTTCTAGTTTGTCTGTATTTCCAACACAATAGAACATAAATCTGATCACACAGCTTGGATAATATCATTGTTCACTTTATAGCCGTGGCTCACCATCACACTGGACAAGATCACACAGGGGATAAGGTCACAGAAACTCTCTGTGTGTCTTCTACCCTGTGATGCTATCAGGTACTCAAACCCTAAAGCAATAGAAACACACTGATAAAAAGAGGGGAAAGGGAACTGTGATAATAAATCAACTCAACTGCAGAGAAAGTGCCAGGGAAAACAATATTGATTTTTTTTTTACAAGTCAGCGCACAGATTTGTCAGACAAAAGAATAGAGATGTCAAAACCCACAGAATCAAACTCACTAATATTAAGAGAAAAACAATCCCACCACCTACAAAATGCTAGAATGTGTGCATAGCGATGTTTATCAGGAAGAGGAATAGTATTTTATCATACTCAGAAAGTTTAAAGAAAATATTTATACAATCTGTATAGAACAGCTACTCTTTGCCCCTCACACTGATTTTACATTAAAACATCTTATTAGGGTCAGGCAGAAGGAGAGTCAGAGTCCACTGCAAAAGGAAAGCGCCTCTGGCCCAGTGAACAAAAGATGCTTCCCTCCTCACCTCAGGGAGGTGACTCACTGGTCATCACCAACGACCATGCAGTTACCTCCCCAGGTGGTAGTAAAGTACCTCGCTTCTCTTCAGTGGCTTAAGAGGAGCTTGCTTTCCGAAATGGCCATGTTACGCTCCTGGAAACCAGGGGACAGGTCAGGGTAGATGAAACAGACAAGACGATATTGGAGGGAGAAGAAATTTAAATTGTATTCCACTAAAGAAATGAAGTTTTAAAATTATATAACCAATTATAATAAATATACCAGATGTCATCATAAACTTGATTCTCTCACCGAGGATCATAAGAAAATAGTAGTTGTATGAAACGCTGAGTGTAAGAATAGAAATAACTAGCAGTTCAGAACACTGATTCATCTGCTAACACTTATTTTTAATAAATTCAGAGAAACTAGGGTCAGAAGGACAATTACTTCAGTTATTGTGCCCATATAACAGAAGTCCTTAAATTTCATGCAGTTCCATGCAGTTATTTGTATTCCCAAAATCTGTTTGGCTAAGTCAATTATTTTAGAAAGACATTCAGCATTGATTTGAAGACTTCATAAGGTGTAGAAATCATCAGTTCCACTGGTAATCTGTGCTAATGTTTCAGTGCCATCACTGTTAAAAATTAGGACTAATTTCTTATTCAAATTTGTATGCCTTTAACTTCCTGCCATTAATCTTTTCTCTCTTAAATTACAGAGAACACTATTTTCTCAACATGAAGGTATTTAGGCTTTATAATCATGTCACATTCAACACTTCTTTTTAGAAAAATTGATAGATTGAATTCCTTAAAACTCTCATTATAATTCACTTTCCTCAGCACACAAGTTATTTTTGTGGCCTTTTTTTCTCAACTCTTCCAATATTTTGTAATTCAGGAGCTGCAAGTGTTTGTTACTCACACGGACGTAGCTTGGACCTGTGACTGTCTGGAAATACACTGGTGTCCCTTGCCCAGGGGACAAGGTACAAATACTGAATCACAAATCAAGTCACTGTAAAAACACTACTCTTTAGCAACTGTTGATATTTTTAACTCTAAATTTGGCATACTGTTTTCATTTGCTTAGCCTTGCTTTTATTTCCATGAAATGAGAAGCAATGCTGAAAAATCTCATTGCACTCTATAGCTTCCTGAAGGCAGGCTGTGATGAGCAGGGGTTTGGCCTCTTCTACCAGGCAACAAGCAGGACCCGAGGAAATGGCCACAAGTTGTACCAGAGGATGTTTAGCTGGGACGTGAGGAAAAACTTTTTCTCCCAAAGAGTGGTCAGGCACTGGAATGGCCTGCCCAGGGAGGTGGTGGAGTCGCCGTCCCTGGCAGTGTTCAAGAGGCGGCTTGATGAGGAGCTACACGATGTGGTTTAGTAGCTCTGGCAGCAATGGTAGTGGGAAGACGGTTGGACTAGATGATCTTATAGGTCCCATCCAACCATGCGATTCTATGATTCTAAAAGAAGAAAATAAACTTCCTGTTTCATCTTCACAGGACGGTCACAAGAATCCTGTTTAGGGAAGAAAGTATAGTATAAGTAGCGGGTCAATTCTGAGCCTCATTTTAAAGGCAAACAGCAGTTTTGATTTCCAACACCTACCCTTCACCAGTTGCCAAGATGCTAAAAGAATTACGATCCTTCAAATATTCTTTAATTTTATTCGTACATTTTTTTCTGTGATGGGATTTTTGTTTCATTTCCCCTCTGTTCAGTCTCTGAAATGGTTATTCCAAACACAGAAATATAATGCACATAAATAGTTAAAATTTATTTTATCCCCGTGTATTCAATATTCTTTCTCTGAATACTCAGCAAATCCATTAAAATAGCGGCTGTACTGAACTCAGTAAACGCTGCTGTTTTTCTGACAGTAGTTTCCCCTTTGCAAGTTTCCCATATTTAAAGGATACCCACGCCACAAGCCACGCAGCAGTACACTCCCAGTGCCTGAGGTTCCCTTCTCACAGGGACACCTCCAGCTACTAAAGAAAAGAAAAGTGCAGAGCATCACTGCCAAAGTCACAAGTGGAGCTTTCAGCACAGTGAAGCAGCTCTCTGTGCTATGAATTCCTCACATAGTGTGGTCAGTCACTGGTCCCACCACTGAATTAGAACCTCTTCACGAGGGGGAGATAGCACACAATTTGAAACACGGGCTGATTAAAATGCCAATATTTGAGAAGGTGTACATCTAATTTTGTTTACTTGGCACAGTATGAAAACAACTGCTTTTCCACAATCTCTTCATGAAAAAGCAGTTCAGTGGTAAACAAAATTTCAGAAGCAGAATCTGGGTCTTTCCTGTTTGTTTGGTTTTCAAGCCAGGTAAAATCGTGTTAAAATGAGGAATATTAAGACAGCTATCCTTCAGCAACTTAGAGGCTCTGAAACCAACTAGAACCTTTAGAAAGGGTGACAGTGCTAAATTCACTTGTGGACAGGAGAAATATAAGCTGCTGGATTGGCAGAGCAAGACTTTTCTGAATAAACATCTACACCTGATAGATGACAACAAGCAGGAAACGACAAGCCTTGCTGGAAAATATGCCGTTTCCAAAATACACTGGTTTGTTCATGTTCATGAGGCCTGACAAACACTAAAAAGATGTTTCTGTAGATATTGTATGGGCTGTTCAGTACCTGGACTTCCGAGTGCAAGCCCACAGTCGAGCCTATGGCGTCTTGGAAAAATTCCACCAGGAGCTCTAACACTGAATTGATTGTACTTATCTACGTATTTTTATGAAAACATCTAGACTTAAAAAAAACATCTCATGGAACCACACTTCTTAGACCTAAATAAAAGTCCTACCTACTTTGTTAGCAAAAAATGGTCTTTCCTATTACTGTTTCCTTAGAAATCTCTTACCTGCCATGCAATCTAATGATTGAAGTAAACACCTTCCTTTCTTCTACCTTCCTGCAAAACATTAAAAGAACAAAATTTAAAAAAAAAAAATTCCCTGACTGTTCTTAAAGAGGTAGAAAAGCCTCAACCATGTAAGTCTGCTTCAAGATTTTTATATGACAAGTTCATACCACTTGTCTTATTAGAAACAAGTTCAAACTAGATTTATATTCAAACTGCTTGGAAAAAAAATCATAGCATACTGACTTCATGATTTTAATGCTTTATTTTTCCATTTCAAGTGTATGATTCACAATGTGGGCAGCTATACAGAATACTGCACCGGGGACAGAATCTTTATTCTCTCCCCGAACCAGGCTGCTCTGCATTCCCTCAGCTCAGATTCAGGGAGCAAAACTGAGTGGCTGTTCCTTTACAGCTCCAATTAGTCCATTCCTTCCCTCCTTCAGAGTCTCCCACCTTGCTCGCTTTTCCCTATCTGGCAATATAACATCAGTATTCAACACAGAACGGCAGAGGACCAAAACATTCATGACAAATTTATGTTGCTAAGCCTGTGCAGCTATTTCTCTGTTTTAAAACTAAGTTATTCTTATGGAAATATAAGACAAGCATCACATGCCCGCTTCTTTCCTTTACATCAGCACATCTTACGAGCCTAACAAGGCTCATTCATCATCCACACTAACCATGGGCTGAGGTGAAAGGTCAGGAGTCAGGCTTTGGAGAAAGTCAAGTGTAAGGGGACAGAAGGCATGCCAATAGGGAAAAGCATGTGGCGCTTGGAATTCCATGCAAGTGACTGACAAAGACAATATTATTTGGTAATACAAGACAACTATCCACGTATTTCATACTTTCATTTTGCTCTTCAGAGTTGTAAGGTGCCATAGTTACTGCTGAAAGTCTGTGAGAGACTTTTATGATTTCTGCCAGGTGTGCGCTGCACAGCTTTTGCTCATCCTTTAGAGGTGACCTCTTAGTGAGAGGCTCACCATTCTAGGTTCCAGGTTCAGTCATTTTGCCCTACACAGATGAGATTCCTTTTTCCTCCAGGGGATTCAACAATGAGGTGAAAGAAAGTAGATGGTCTCGCCCCTGTCTGACATTCCCGATAGCACTGTCCTGGACATTTTTCTCTGCAGGGATGTTGTTTTAAAAAAATGCATCACCACATTAGACTTTCTTAAATCCCACAAGCTTTATAAAGTCTCTCTCTCTCTATCCAAACTAGAAACTTGGCAAGTTTTCCAATTTCTAAGACAATTGCTCTCCATTTTTCTAAATTCCTTAACCATAAGACATGACAGCTTAACCAATAAAAAACATATTCCAATTTTTAAATTTTATTTATTCAGAAAATTAAGGAGCAAAAGAATAGCAGTATATATGAGATTACCTTAAGAAGAGAAAGATGCCTCAGCAGAGTCTGCTAAACAAAAGCAGGTCCTTTTCCCTGAAAAACATTCTATATCGAAAAAGCAGTAAAGAGTAATATGAAAAAGTTTCCCAAGTGACATGACCTTCCTTTCACAGTTCAAAGAGCAAATAATAGGGACACTGATCTCAGAGGAGTGTTTTAGGAAAACACATCCACAAAAAAAAAAAAATACAGAACCTGGATCTAAAGGCAATACTCTCCACTTAAACTACTGACATAAGGTAAAGGCAAAAATAGAACTACAGTCTGTGACTGTCTTTTGAGGACCCAAGGGTGAAGTCTAAAATTTAAAATGCAAGGAGAAATCAGTCCTTAAAGAAAAATAACCAGAGATTTTAAGCCTTGAAGGGATCCTTCAACCACTGAGTCTGACTCATTGTAACATGCATTATGTATCTGCCAGCTATCATATGCTGCACTGAAAAACTTCAACTTGGCTAAAGCAACGTCTGCCCAACAACTGCAGAAACATTTGCCCTAGGTCTTGCCAGGATGCGCCAGGTGTGGTACCCCCCCCCCCGCCCCCTGCAGTACATTTCAGTGCTTGCCCACTTTCACTGCAGGGCAGCAGCTCCCAGGGAGTCACTCTCATTGTGCCTTTCCAGCCAGAATGACGATCTCTTCAACAGCCAGCATTTCTTTTCACCTCAGAAATACTTACAGGCAGTAATCAAGTTACCACAACCTTTTGTTTTTCCTTCTCTCAACTGAACAGCTGGAGGTTTCTAAGTCTGCCCTTCGAAAGCCTTTACATCATCTTTGCAGCTCATTTACTCCCTGGCCCTGCTTTTAAAATATGACCACAGCCAGGCTGCGGGGAACAGAGCAGTATTTAGCTTCTCAATATCTGTCTCACTGACTTGGCTAAAAGAGGTAAAAATCACCTATTCATTGATCCTCTGTGCTCATACCTAAGGATCCCATTAGCCATTTTGTCAGAGTATGACCGAATTCAGTATTATAAAAGAAAAAAATGCTGCAAAAATGCTGTTAGTGTTCCAGTATGCCACAGTTTCTAGCTAAAAATTATGTCACCTATAATGTGAATGCCAAAAATCTCACACTCCTGTTTCAAAATCCCAGCCCACAATTAACCGGAGATACAGAACCAACAAGGTGAAAGTGTACATAGTAGAGAGTGCTGGTTGTTCTTTCAGTTATTGCCTTTCAACATTTCACATATCTGTCTTTACTTCCATATGAAGATAAATATTTAATCTTTCAAATTGCTACATCCTGTTTATTCTATTATTGTTTCAAGTAGAATTTATTATAGTAGGACTAATCATACAGTTTTGAGAATGGTCAAATCACCAGATAGTCATTAATCTTGGATGCATACACCAGGAAAACTGTGTATAAAAGATAAAGAGTAAGTTAAGGATTTTAGCCTTTAGTGAGATATTCTTTTTCTGTGCCCAGTTCCAGAAGACTTAAGCCCATCAGCCAGCACATTTAACTCCCACAAGGCAGCAGAGGAAAGGTTCACGTGAAAAAGCACTTGACTGCTGAAGGAGCCACTCCGTACAACTATTAATCCCCAAGAAGGACGACAGAGCTTACACTAAGAGTGAAATATGTGCAGTTGAGGGTGCTACCCATTTCATCACTGACTGCTGAATGACCCAACACGGCAACCTGCTGCAAGAAAGTAATGATTCTCCTTTCCTCCTTTGCCTGTTTCTTTACACTGAAGCTCTGGGGTCTGGGATTTTAGCATGATAGTCAGATTGCCTTTTCTTAAGGATTTCTGGTTCTTGTTTCAGTAGGCAAGTTAAGACAAAATCATTTTAATGAGAATTCTTGACTATGAGACAGTAGAGAAAAAAAACAAAACAAACACCTAATATCTATTTAGAAACATTTTTATTTGCAATTGTATCATACATTTAAGTGAGTATTTTTGACCATTAAAATAAATATCAGTCTCACCTGTGAATTCAAACTCCCCCAGGCTGAGAATACCCAAAATCCATACCCTCTTCTTCTTAGAAAGGCTCTTTATTACTCATCAGGCAAAGCAAAAGTTAATGCCAGCATAAGTGCGTTTTGGTTTGGTTTGGTTTGGTTTTGCCCTTGTTGTGAAACGCATTGTAGTTGCAGGAGCTGATCAGGCACCCCCTTTATAATAAGGGCAGAAATATTAACTTAGGAAATAGCTCAAAGCTTCTTCCTCCTTTTATCTAAAAATGTTGTCATCTTCTTTTGATCACAAAACAGAAATTCTAGGCTTGTTCACACGATTTAATGTTAATCCCTGCAAGACGGTGGATATTTTATCTTGCATTTAAGATAAGATTTTCTGTTAAGTAAAATTAACTTAAGTAAATTTAATACTATTCAGCTAAGAGTCTTGTGTTTCTCTAACTATTCACCTCTGCTTGTACTGTAAGGTTACCAGATGACTCGAGATGTTTCATGCACACTGTTTTAGTGCTTCTGAAAAATCTCAGTAGGCACTTATCTATTGAATATATTCTTTGGGTTTAAAAACTGTCCTTTAATGAAGCATGCAGGTAACTGGGTTTAATTATGTGTTTAATCAATAGGTATTTTTGAGGAAACAATAATTTGAAATAATCTATTTGCCACTAGAATTAATAGAATCCATGTATAAAAGCGCTTTTATCATGTAATTTTATTCATGTAAGTAACATGAAGAAAGATGCTTTCCCCAATTCAGTTTTAGATTCGCAACATTTTGAGTAACAGAAAAATCATATTTCTAAGGTGTTATCTGAGTTGTACTTTTGTCTTTTTCTGGCTATTACCAAGACTCTGTTTTGGGAGCTGACTTCCCTGCAAGCACAAAACACACTTTTTGACTCCAAAGATTCACTTAAAGCAAGAATCGCTGAGTTTCTGAACCCAAATCACTGTCAAGTCTTATATTATGCCAGGTATTGCTGACATGTTTCAGAGCCTAAAGCCAGAACAAGAAGCTGGTCCTTGTTCCCAAGAAGTTACAAACTAAGGCTCAGCAGCAGAAAACAGAAGGATTAGAGATACAGAGAAATACAGGGAGACAATGAAACGTTGGTCTGCATGATATATCAGAATTAAACCACACAAACTGTTTCTGATGGATCATGCAGCCTAAATGTTCTTTCTGGAAAGGCAGATGTCAACCAAGTAAAACAAACTCTTGCATCTGTCAAAGATTTGCAGTATCCAAACTGAATGTGAGTTATGTACCCTTCACCATTTCAAAGGAAACAATGAGGTCACTGGTTTGTCAAAAATTTGCTTTGCATAATTACAATTTGTTTTTGCATGGTTACTTTGGATTCCTATTCCAAGAACTTAAAAGTCCACAAATCTGCAGAGGCAACGATCCTATGTCAAACTACTATTACATGGCATTATGTCAGAGTACTTAAAATATGTTGAAATAGCAACTGTCAAGTATTTGATGGCTAAATTCCATTTAGGGATCTGATTCAGAAGAACTCTTCTGTTTCCCTGAAGTGTGTCTGTGGCCAACTCACACATTTTCAAGTTCTTTTCCAAGCTTTATCCTCTCTCAATATTTTTCAATACCTCTAAATATCCATTTTGACTTGGAAAATAATGCCTATGTAACCCCTCTGAGCATGCTGTGACACTTCAGTCAACTGTCCTTGGTCAGTAGTTACCTGGTTTTCTTTTGCAATGAAGAATAAAGTCAGCAAAGTCCAGCAGGATACATCAGTTAAATTAAATTACATAGTACCAACTAAATATACTTTTTGTCTCAGCATTTGATTACTCTCTTCAGCTGACAGATATGGTTAGTAGGATCACTTCATATGTAAAGCTGTCTCTATGCAACTGTCAATCATATACTTCATCAGATTTCAGATATTGTGTTCTTCTAACGTACACCCTCTTCATACCACACTCCATATCTGACATGCCATTCAATACACCGCCTTTTCTAAAAAAAAAATAAAAGCAACCAAACAATCTTGCTGTATATATGACAACAATCAAATGGAATCATAGAATATCTCAAGTTGGAATGGAACCATAAGGAACATCAATGTAGATAGTTCTATTAAAGATGTTTCTCCTAAAAAATTTGGGTTTATATCTAGAATCTTCTTTGGCAAGGAAGATCTTGGATTTCTGGATTTGTTACAGAATACGTTACATAGTTTTAAATATTCTGTATCTGATCCTATAATAGTCTAAACATTTTAAAATACTCTTATCTGGTAAGAAAATCATGCATAATAAAACAGTATCAAACTCTACTTTCGTCTACTATATCACTCTATTATAAAATATTAAATATAAAACAATTTAGATAAAAGAAAGATGGGAAAGAGGTACTCTTCATATCATAACTTAGCATTAATATTTCATTAAAGTCCAGATGTGACATATTATTAAATAGTGACATTTTTTTCAGGAGTATTTCTTCTTATCACTGCATTTTTAAATGACTACTAAAAATGATCTTTTTTCGTATGAAACATTCAAATTTTGAAACAAAGTTATAGGATTCTGTACTTCTCAGACTTTTTAAGAACTGTGCAAGATTGAATCACAGTCAAAATCATATTGTCAATATTTCTGGGTTCTTGACAGTTTCCAAACATTTTAATTTTTTATTCGTTGGAAATTTAGACTTGCACTGAATGACATGCACTTCTCTTTTTCAAGCAGACTTTTTTAATAGAGGTGTAAATCTTCAAATGCAAAGCTTTGCTCCAGAAACAAGGAATGAATGGTAATTTTATCTAGTGATCTGAATGAGAGAAAGGCAGGAAGTCAATAATTCATTCAATGATGGTTTTTCCATATATATTAAAATAAATAAATAAATAAATTCAGCTATCAAGATTTTGTTTCTCTCCAGATTGTTGAATATCCCCTTCCTACTTCCCCTAGTTAGCGTTACTGCAACTATCTTTTTCCACAGGCTCTTGGTGAGTGTACACCACATTTCTATTGATGGCTTTCCAAAGACATGGCTTTTTTTTTTTTTTTTTTTTGGAAATACATGATCTGCAGCCTGGTACTACCTGTATTTATATCACCATGAGCTCTTTTCCTTTCTGTACTTAATTCCAAGGTTGTATTAACGTTCTGGTGAAATGCTTTGTGTCTAGTGAGTTGCACATGCTTTGGTCAACGTGACTCTAGCACTTAATTTTTGGGTTACGCTCTCAGGCCAGAGACTATTCAAAACATGAGAATTTTATTAAGTTGTAGCTGTAATTTTATCTCATTTAAAGTACATTATAGTTTATATGTACTTTCCTCATCCTAAGGCTGATTCTTAATACCTTTAGCCTGACAGTTAATAATGCAGCAAATGCTTGCATCACTTTTACTGCATTGTGTAGGAAAGGCAAGTGACCCTCGAAGCCTGTACTATTTTGCTGAGATAACTGCATACAGTTAAAGAGAAACAGATCGTTCACTCATACACGACACAGCGCGCACACACTCGCGCACAAAGAGAGGAAATGGCAAGACAGGTAAGTATATGATACAGGCACAACACAGAGAAGGATGAGATTGGTGACAATACACCTGTCATCGCTGGGTCGTTCATATCCTTGCAGTTATACCTCTGGTGCTCAGGAGTTTTGCAAAGAATGCGGTGACCTATTTGTCTTACTCTGTGGGAACAAAAGGATTTTTTTTTCTTTTTTCCTTTAGGACACTCACTCTGTCAGGCACTGTTCACACACACATATATCCCTGGCACCTGAAAGCTCATAGGCTGCGAAGAACTACAGTAGGACACTAAAGGAAAAAAAAAAGACAGGAAAAGAGAAAGATTACGATAAGAGTACTAATTTGCGTTATCACATTATACAAAGTTCTTCTAAAAAGGTGGAAAGCATTTGTTAGTAGACAAATGGAACGTGTTAAGTAGTAACATTTTTCATCCTATTTCCTTTGCTTACTCAAATACAAAAAAAAAAAAAAAAAAAAAAAAAAAAAAAAAAAAAAAAAGATCAATAGTTATGAAGATAAAAGCACAAATACCACTGATGGGGGAAATTCCCATAAACACTTTAATTACATACCATTTACTTTCTATATTATTTATAGACAAAGTAGAAAATTAACACAAAGTGGAAAATTAGGTTTAGCTACTTTTGCTCTCTGTGGCCACATTAAACAAAGCTATAGAAGTAGTTTGTTTACTTACATGCTCATTAATAACAGACATTGATCAGCCTAATTGCAAGTGCACATTCACACATCACTGTCGAAGTTATTAATCTCTGCTAACGTTATTCACCTTTCCCATTAAATTATTAACTCACAATTGTTCTCAAAAACATTTTATAAGGGCTTCCATAAAATTACACTATTTAGAAAGAACGCTGCTTGACATTTCCCATGTAATTGTTTTCTGTAGAAGACAGTAATTAAAGAGTAACTCCACAAAACTAAAAATGTACTATAATCCATAAAAATCATGCATCATAATGCAGATCTGTGATGGAGCATACTTTTATATTGCCCAAGAAACATTTTTGTATATAAACATAGGAGAATGTATCACTTTCATAACTCATCATCGCATCACTATACTCTGGTGCTCAGCTTTTCTAAAAGATGGAGTTAATCAGCATTCTTAATTGATTGCCAAAGAAGAGAATTTCATTTCTTCACTCTAATTCTATTTAGGTGTAAGTCAGAACATAATGTGGACAACAGGGGAACTGCTGCCCTTGTCATTTATTCAGGAATAGACCCAGGTTCACAGGTAAGCTTAACAAAGTCCGTCAGTTTGGTTTACTCCCTGGTTTGGTGGAATGGCCTAATCCCATAGCCAATTTAAACACACAAATACTGATTTATTCCTGAGCTCCAGTGTGGAATAAGCCAAACTGTTCCCTTGAGAGACAAACAGAGATACGTAAGAGACACAAACAATATGATTATGAACCATGTCACATTACAATTCTCTACCTAAGACAGTCCTTCAGCACTGTCCTTGCACCTTCATAATCTCCAAAATATGCTATAAAAATACAGTATTCCCTTGATGCCATAGTGTAAAATCCCAGTCACATAAGCTACAAAGCAGCTTTCTGATGAGTTGACTATTACAATTTGTTTATTACCAAAAAAAAAAAAAAAAAGTAATAACCACGTCAGATGGTAAACCAGAGCAGCCTGTGGATGGACTGGTGGAAACTGCAGACCTGATAAACATCTATACAGAGCTGAACTGAAATTTTGCTACCAGCAAGATATCATGGTAGCACACAGGGAATGGTCTGGGAACTTGCAGCTGCCAGCTATTAAAGAAGCATCAAGAAATTCAACTTCAAAGAGAAAAATACAAGATCTCTACAAAAGAGGTCATAAGATGCCAGCAATCATTCTGAAGGAGCTACACACATGTGCCTGCAATATCTGGAGCCGCACAATATCACTAGCCAGGAAGAGGCAAGAAAGGCCTTCGTGTTCCCTGACCCTGGCAATTACATATTTTGAGGTTTCACATCAATATTGCCTCCAGTCCATTTACCACCGTAAATGTTACTTCAGAGCTCCCAGACTACCTGAAGTCCAAGACAGAAACACCTTCTCCAGGCCGTTTCTCCCCCAGTGCAGGTTTTTAAACCTATAGCAGACCATTGACACCTTGAAGGCATGCTCCTGGCAGTTTCCACCATGGTGAGTTCCTGCCTCCAGTGAAGGAAATAATTCCCATTTCTGTTGGTGTTCTGTGCTTGTGTAACCTCCTGCAGAAAATTATGTCCTTGTCTAAACTGAGCGGGTGACAGAGGGTGTGGAAGGCATGAAGAGGGATGGCTCTCTTAAGCAGCCAAGATTTCAAGCCACCTACATCCTCTGTGATGGACCACCCGTGGGAACCAGAGCTGTCTGAAGAGCTTATTTTATCTGTGCAAGGCTCAGTGCTTTTCACATCACCAATTAACTTCCTTAGGATGGCACTCTCCCAAAGACTAATGTTACACTGGGTTTGTCTGCAGTATCTGCAGTCCGCAGGGCTTCCAAAATAATTGTCAGAGGATTACGTGATAGGTTTTATTTGCTTACTCCTTAAGATGACTATCTAGAGCAACAGCTAGAATTTATTCATTTTGCTGATTGCTAATAGAATTCCTGCAGAAAAATAGGCTTTTTTTCTTGACATTTATGAATTATCTTTTAAATTTCCTACAATCTTTTAGTTAAATTCTTTGCCCATTTCAATTTTTTTCTTGCCTTATTTTATTCCTGACTTTCTACATTATTATTTAGTTCACTCCTACATTGCCATTCAAACAAACATAAATAAATCATTTCAGGCTTTTGAACAGATCTTTCTAAAGTCCTTTTCCTTGTTCAGAGAACATCCAGTTTACTGAACATTGAGACTTCTAGCTACCTTTGAAGTCACTGACATGATGGGTGAATGTCTGGTGGTAAACACAGGCAACAAGTGCTGTTTCAGACATCTTAGGTATCTGAAACATCAGCATGGCAGATACAGCCTAAGGACTGGAAGAGATCTGTACCTCTCCGGAGGCCAACTGGAAGTCAGCTGTTGAAGGCATCAAAACTGGTAATGAAAGCTCATGTTTGGGCATTGGCTCCTACCCAATACTTCTTCAAATGAAACATCACCAGCTAGGACCTAACCTACTCATTTCCATTTTCAGAACATGGTTTAGGGGACATGGTGGTGTTAGGTTGATGGTTGGACTTGATGATCTTACAGGTCTTGTCCAACCTAAAGGTTCTATGATTCTATGGTTTCACAGTGGAACAATGGGACAGCCAGTCACACCCTGATCCTTCAAACACACAAGTTGCTAAGGGAATACTATATTAAACACCTAGAAGGGTTAAAAAGAGCTATGACACCATATATTTGAATGGGAACTTTGTAATTCTGGATACATATCAAGGGAGGACCACTTTTATCAGGAAGGCAAGAACAGAATGCTTTAGAAACCTAAGTAATAGTGTGGACAAAACAAACAGCAGGCTGTAGTCCAAATGGAAATTGCACATATAACTCCTAGGTGGCCCACGTAATCCCTTAGCTCCTTCCCTGCCGAGTGGTCACTTGCTAAAAGAACAGTTACAAGAAAGACCCAGGGAAGCTGAGTAGCCGTAGCACTATCTACTAGTACACATTGCTGGACAGAAGATAAATATAGCTGGACATAGGCACAGTACCACATCTACACGGGTTGAGGTGCAAGCTGGCTACTAATAGACCGATCTGGACTACATCTGACTGTACAGGTGTGCTCAGAGATCACGACCGTCTCTGATCTGCCAGATAAAACATTCCTGTGAGAAACTGCATGAGTCAAATGTGATCAACAGCAAAAATAATCTCAAGACTACTATTTGGCATAGTCCATATAATTTTAATTAAAGAACAACTCAGTGAGTAGGCACACACAGCTCAGCCAGTGGATCACAGAAAATGGAGAACTCGAGCAGATGACAGTGACAGACTGCCAGGGGTAACTTTCTTGGGCCAGTACAACTGCAACTAAAAAGGGACATGTGGATAGGTCCTAATACATTATCCAGGCTATTTCAAACCTCTCTCTCTCTTGTTTATGTGTGCGTTTGTTGAATAATCAATACTGTAGGTGAAATATGTAAGAAATTGAATTATTTCTTACAACACCATATGATGATTTTTAAGTCCAAAGAACCTGTCAAACAAACAAGCTGGTTTTTACATCTAAAACTGAGGTAGCAATTTTTGAGCTACATACAAATTGAACACAATTGCTCAGTCAGAACAAGACTACTATTGAAAATTCTTTTGTTAAATATTTAACTTTCCCCTCCCTTCAGTTACAGACTAGAAAAATCCCAGCCTCCCATATCACTTTCTGACATCCTTCTAGGGAAAGAACTAGCAAAACAAAGCAGAGAAGTGAAATTCTCTGCCCATTCAATGTACTATAGTTTACAACCTTCTTCACGAGTTACAGTAGTCAATACCTGAACAAGATACAGCGGCACCTGTGTTCCATCTGTCCCCTTTCGCTTCTTCAAGCCCTGGCTAGAAAGAAGACAGAACTGAAAATACTGTGTCAGCTCTGCACCACTGGAGAAATCCACGGGGAAAGGGAAAATTGTCCACCAGGATTTGCTTGTTTTTTTTTTTAACTTGATTTACAGCTGCTTCGTTTCCCAGGAACAACACGAAACCACTGGATCACATTAGTTAATCATGCCACAACATCCCCAATACTTTTAAGGATAAAAATAGAGCAGGAAAAAAATCTAATCTTTCTCATCTCCACCTCCTCCCAAAAAAAAAGCCCAGAACCAATAGATCATCAGTCCTTCTTAAGACAGTACAAAGAAAAATTAAGAAGGCCAAATCTAACGTTTTTCCTTTCCTGTCAAGTTAATGTTGAAACTTTGATACAGTGTTTATTTTTTCTTCATCTAATTTCCTGCAAGTGCCTCTGTTAGAGAAGGAAAAATTTGGAATATATATTCAACAAAAATTAATTCCTCAGGAAAACGGCTTATACCAGATGTGTGTGAGCTGTTAGCCACATGTTGCCCATTCAGTCTTTTGTTGTCATAAGCTACACACAGTTCCTCCAAGTATCATTCGTTCCTTCTAGTATCACCAGCTAATCTGATTGAAAGACCAGACAGTAGGCTCCAAATTCCCAGATGGAGACTGCCTGTAGCTGCTAATAATTTTCACACTAGGGAAACATAAAAAGCTCTTCTTGTGTTAAAAATGTTTTATTTTATTTTTAAAAAGGTATCTCAGATCCACATCTTTCCACGTACTCATTCAAACCACTTGCAAACATTCTTGCACATTTTCACAGTCTGTTGCCAAAATATGTAAGACCAACAGCATCAAATTACTTCCCCATCTTTTTCTGATTTTCAGACTCACACTTTTTTGGCTAGTTTGATGGCTGAGGAAATTGCAAGGTGCTAAAACAATCAGATAAAACAAAACAGACCATTACCTCCTTTTACTGGCATATCCTGTTCTCCTTATGCAAGTTTCATATTTGAATAATGATAAAGTTGGCTGTCTTCTAGCCATCACTATTATAAAGCAAACAGACTTACAAGAATGGAATTTAATGAAAAGGAGAAATATGAAATACTTTGAACAAGCTTAAACCTTCAACCAAAGAGTGAGTCTGAGCTGAAACAGCACACTCAAAATGAACTTTCTCACGCATTCAGATTCCTAAACTCCCAACATTTTCATTGAAGCATACACACTTCTTGGCTACATACAGTATCTAAATATAATACACTTATAGAAGTTTTTCTGCTTTCAAGTGTCTTTACCAAATTCACTTATTTATTACAATTGAAGTCTTAACATAAAAAGTGTACTTTTTTTTTTCTTCAAAACATCCTCTTTTCTTTCCCTTGCTATACTGCAGGACTGGAATATTTGATACTTCTAATCTGTCTCCATGGAAGTGATGTCAAAGTATAGTGCAGTCTAATTTTAAAAAAGAGAAATGATAGAAAACCTCCCTTCCCAAACCTCAGCAGTTGAGCACCAAGGACCATCATAAGAAGGCAAAATGTTAGAGGTTATTTTTTGCTTGCTATCTCTGAAAACACAACAACATGTAAAATGTGTTATCTTTCCTATTAATGCAAAGTGAAATGCAGTTTTGCATGCTGTCTTATATAGATCTGCAAAACAGGAAATGATTGCTTGATAGGGACAATGGCAATCAGAAGCATCAACTATGTTACTACACAACATGGAAATTATCTTGTATCTTTGAAAGTTGCATTTGTTTGAATTGAAGGCATATTCATTGACCTGGAGGCCTGTGAAGAATTACGTCATACTAGAGAAAGTCAGGAATATCAAAAATTATTTTCTACAGTTCATTTAAATTTCCAGCTACCCTACACTTTTGTGCTTTTTGTTTAAAGCCAAAACTTCAAAGATAAGTTTGGATTTGCCAAAACTTCACAGATAAGTTTGGATTTGCTTCTCTCTATGTCTCTTCAGTTTACATATTTCCACACACCTCTGTATTTCTGTGTGCAGACAGAAGAAATGAAAGGAAATATTTCTGTGGTATTTCCACTTAACCCAGAAATTGACTTTTTTTACTGTTTGCAATCAAATTTACAAATGCTTTCAGAATGGTTGTTCTTCAAGGAACTCGTCCTCCAGGCTCAAGAATGGTCCACATAGGAAGTCAAGCAAAGGTGGAGGCGGCCCACAGAGATAAACAAGGAGCTCCTAACTAAACTTAAACATAAAAAGGAAGCATGCAAGAGATGGATGCAGGGTCAGATTATCCAGGAGAAATATACAGATACTGTCTGAGTGCCCTTTCAAAAGGGAAAAAAAAATGTAGCACTCGGTCACTCAAAATCACATTAAATGACTAAATATCTAAATAACTAATGTAACTTAAATAGTTATTATTTAGTGACTTACATACTCACTAAGAATCATCAAGTGGTAATGATTTTGTGTGTTACATAGGTTGATGCCTTTCAATATTGCAAATGATCTAGAATTAAATAAAAGCTGATGCATTATCAGATTTGTAGATCCACCAAAGTCTGCAGAATATTAAGTAAGGTAGAGAGGGCAATTGTGTAGAGTGATCTGAAAGGTAATATAGTAAATTTAAGCCCATTCTTACAGCATATACCTTAACACAGTCAAATGCATGGTCATGGATATAGGACTAAAGGCCTGTATACAGGAAAACAGTGACTTCATCCATTACGACTCCTAAATAACTGTCAAACAGCTGAACACAAACTCCTGGCCCAGCTCTGCCACACAAAAGGCTACTGTGAATGCATATAAACAAAATAGCAGTATGTAAGAATACTAAGATATACTTTAGCTCTTCATCTCATTGATAAGAACTACAACTACTGTAATTCTAGTCTCAAAAATATTATATATTTTATTTTGTATACATAGAGGAAGTACAAAAGTTATTTAGACTTAACTAAGCCTTACATTAAATGAATTCACAAGTTCCATCAGTTTAGTTTACCAAAAGAAGATCAAGCACTGATTTTATTAGAGTGAACTACTATATTGACTGAAACAAACCACAGGGCATGTAAAAGACTCTTTAATCTAATGGAGAAGAGTAAAAGCAGAACCCATAACTCACAGCTAACACTAAACAAATTCAAATAGAATTAAGTCATCATTTTTCAAACAATAAGATAGAATAATGAATCACCTCTTACAGTTTTGAAATTCAGCTTGCCTACCCTTCAAAAGAATGTAACAGATTACAGTTGTTAAACTCTATGCAAGTAATGATCTAGGGGATGTGCTACCTTGCCGGCTTGAACTAAATGATCTAATGGTCCTTTCTAACACAAAATCAATTACTTTGTGGAAGTGTCGAAACAGTCACGTTTAATCAAAGTGCAATTTATCCTTATCAAAACTTAGGTTCATTCTAAAGTCACCTGTGTGACATGGGTTAAATCTGAGAAAAAAAAAACCAAAAAAACCAAACAGGTAATCAGTATTCCTATGTTCCAATAACCACATTTTAAGGCATATCCTCTGACAGAAGCTCAACACTGACCAGCCATCTATTGTAAAATAAAACACTCTCTATGTTTGCTCTACCCTTCCTGATTGCCCACTGAGAATGTGCCAATATAAGTTTTACTGATCTGAAGAATATTTATAGACTCATGACTTGTTTCCAATCAGAACCATATCATTTTACCAAAGATAAAACATTAATTCTATTAATCAGTGCTAAAAATCTCATTAATACACTTATTTCAACATACATGTTTCTTATTCCAATTTAGCTGGTCTAATTACATTTCAGTGAAAGTACCATGTTATTCCTTTTACCCTCTATCCTGTCTCCACTACAAGAAAGTGTCCGTACAGAGGTGGATACTGCTTTACACCACACTGAGTTCAGCAGCATGCAGATGGCCACAGACCCTGCCTCTCCGGCATGTAAGGGCTCAGGGCACGTATTAAAGCTCAGTCCTTCATTCTGCAAATGAGTGGGGAGCAGCTGATCACTAAGACACAGAGTAGGCCTGGGTGAATAACAGATTTCTGCTTGGAGAAAGAACATAAAAACCTGACCAAGCAAAATGAAAAAGTCAGCTTGACAGTAACAGATGGGAATGTGTTTGTTCTCTCCTCAACAATATGGAAAAGTAAAGATACTTTCATTTTGGGGCAAAAGAAAATATTTCATTTTCTCTGACAAGAAACATTTTATTTTTACAATGGGTGTAGCAAAACCAGCAAAGCAATGGAATAGAGAGCTAGAGTTAGACACAAAACCAAGGAGATTGGTTTTTCTACAGAGAACCCCAGGTTTACAACAGCCACCCCATTACATGCACAAACCTACTTAACCACTCTTCCCCTGAGGAGATCTGAACTCACTCACTGCTTGTTGCAAAACGCCTGCAACATGAAGCCTTTGGTAATTCTGCTGGGATGCTCTGCAACTTCTCCTGTCTAGCTATTCCAACCTGAAATATTCATTGGGACAATGAGAGAAAAGCGTTCTGTATCTTGAGGTTGGTAGTGTTCAGAGCTAAGAAGTCTGGCAAAAGCACGTTTCACTAAATGCGTAAGATTCAACTGCTTACATGATTTCTACACCACCCAACAATCATTTCCAAAAACCTCTTGCAAAGGCAGTTTGAGGTATTTTACTTGTATCTTCCTTTCCCAAGGAAAAAAAAAAAACAAAAAAAACCCACACAAATAACCCACTACCTAACTCTCCGAGACTTCCCGTGGTATTATCACACAGTGGTAAGTCATTGTTCCACGTCATTTTAGGAAAATGACACCCCAAAATGGCTGGAGAGGCCATGGGACTTGTTTCTAAGCAGCTGGTCCCTTCCTACCCCAATGACACCCTACCCACTGTAGCTGTTTTCTTTCTAACACTCTCCTGAGCAAAATGGCTGGTTGAACGACCACTAATTCATCTCCTGTTGAACGCAGAGAAAACATCTACTTCTCTGCAGTACATGTTGATATGTCAGGAATGCTATCTTCTCCAACATAATATTTCAAACTATTTCTGTTTCTCCAGAATCATTCAGCTCTGTAACACCGTAGAACAGCACTATTTTTATGAATTATCGGTCTCTCCTGAACACCAAAATGCTGAGGTTTTCATTTTGCTCTGCCTGTATACGCCTGCAGTTGGAACATAACATTCTGACTTTGTAAACATGCATATTTTCAGTTCTATGGGGAGGGGGGGAGGAGGGGGAGTGGTAACCAAGCTTTGCTTTCTTCATCCATAGCTGATTAGACCGCTGTTGATTAGACCCCACGTTCCTCTTCAGGAGGGGCTTTACTATCTTCAAAGCCCTGTGGTGGCATAGCTGTACCCACACTTTGCTGCAAAGAGTGTAATCTCTCAATAGGAGCTATTATTAAAGTAGACAAGAGGTAGCCAAAATGGATTTGATTTTATGGTGACCTTTATAGTGACAGCATGTTCACAGAGGTCTTTCTCAGAGGAGTGAAAGAACAGATGGGCAGCCAAGGTTAATAACTCTGTTCACTTTACTGCATGGGATCTTTTTTCCCCTGTGCTCCCCAGATGGATTTTCCTGCTTTACTTTTTGTCTGTAGTTTTAGCAGATTTCTAAGGCACTATTTATACACGTATTCTTACGGCACAAGCCCTAATAGCATCAACATCGCTGTTCACCTGAAGTCCATTTAAAGCACGTTTGGCTCTTAAAGGAACATGAGACACTGTACACCTCTCCTTGGTTCACTTCAGCTCTTTTCAAAGCCTCCTTTGTATCCTGCAGCAAAGTGTTTCTAGAGTTTTGCCCTAAATCAAAAGGTTCTGTATACGGGTCTTCGTGCTCACTGCACATTCTATCATTCCCAGTTGTGAAATGCATTGGGTGCCAATGGTAATTAATACAGCAGTCTGAGGAAATAACGTCTTCCAAACAGATTGCTGAAAACATACAGATGTTTGTACGCCTTCTCTTTCTCTCAGGACACTTGCCAGACCTTTATCACTGCATCAAGAATAAGTTAAAAAATAAAAAATAAAAAAAAAGAAAGAAAAAACAAAACCCACAACCATTAAGTATCAGGCACCACTTACTGGATATCTCAACTGCAGTACTGAAAATATTCCCCTTTTTAGATACATAGTTACTACGGATGTATGCATTTAGAAAACATTTCATCATTTGTGGGGTTTTTTTCTACCCCTACAGAGAACAGCAACTGTATCCACTCCATGGATTACTTGCCCTAGGCCCTCCGGAGCAACAAGTGCATCATACTCTGCTGCAGAAAACAAGAAATTAAATATTTGAGTGAATTTATCTCTGTTTGGGCATGCTAAAAACCTCCTTTATTTTCAAACATTTCTTCAAATTCCCTCATTCCTCCAACAATTATCCTCTCCTGCTGAAAAGGGCTTGCTGCTATTTTATTATTACAAACATATTTTCATGTTGAGCCTTTTATGTATTTTCATATTGTTTTCACATTTCACATCATTTGCGTTCACCCATAATTTTATTTCCACAGTCCTTTAGGATATTATGTTCAGAAGCCTTTGCCCTTTATCCATCTTCTTTTGGACACCTCTGTTTTAATGTTTGTCCTTGGCATCACCACGGCTCATGTGCTACTGCTCAACTCAAGCAAAAAGAAAAAAAATCCCATTTGATATCTGATTAATAATATAATATTATACATTGCCTTTATCAGGAATTATCTTAATTTAGCAGTACTGTTATCACACTTGGATGTGTTTTGAGGTCTTGTAAACATTTGCAAAGTGATACAATTCCACTACAAATCTTGTCTCTTCTCAAACTGTGTGTACTTTTTTTGTGTGTGTCTTCCAGAATGTGCTACATGATTATCATCTTCAGATGCTTTTTGTGGACACCAACTTGGTTATGTATGTTTTCGTGCCTTCTTATAGTATTTTGGATCTGCCATCATGACAGCACGGTTAGTGGGCAGCACTAACTGCTTCCTTCTACCTTCTCTCCTTCCTACCTAAAACTGCTTCCTTCACAGTAAAAAGTCCCTTTTTTCAAGTGGTAATCCTGGGCTACACAGTAGCCTCTTTTTTGATATTTTGGTTTCCCATATTTCCATTAAACTGATCACAAAGCAGGAAATAGTCTGAAAAAAAGGAAAATAAGGAGAGAGAGGGGGAAAGAGAGAGAAAGAGAGACAAAGTGGCTCTTCAGCAACATCACACATGCAAATAAGTCATATTTTTTATGTTCTTGCATTTTCTGTTCAAAAATAAAAGCCTCACATACTTCATTGCTATATCAACTCCATCTCACTTTTTTTTCTTCCCAATGCTTTTTCTCATTTAATAATATTCTTTTTAATTTGAGAAACTAGCATTCCACAGTATATTCACAACAATTGTACATGCTGAATTTGTAAAGTGGCATAATGAGGTTCCGATTTGTTTTCTGTTCCTTTCACAATAATTCATAATATTCCACCTGATTTTTGACTGCCACTGAGCACTGCTCTCTTGTTTCCAGAAAGCTATCTATTACAAGTCAGAATGAGATTTAGGGCTGCAATAGTGAACTCACAACCCATTCAAGAATACATAAAATTAGGACTATTCTTCCTCCCCGCTTTTTGTTAAGGGCATCATTATCTATTAAACTACACTGAATTTAATCAGCTGTTTTATCATAGCATTCTTTGATTGCTTTGCAGCTCTTCATCATCAGTAGAGGGTATCATCAGCAAATTTTGTTGCCTCTGTATTCATTCTTTTTCTGATCATTTATGAATACACTAAAAAGCACACTGCAGCACAGAACAGTAGACTTCATTTGCAAATTCCTTCCACTGTGACAAACAATGTTTTACCCATGCCCTCCTCTTTCCTAGTTTATAATCCACTATTTATCCATATGAGAACCTTCCCTGTTATCCTATGGTCTCTTAGTTAGAAGATTTTTGTGAGAAATCTTGATAAACAGTTTTTGGAAATACATTTATTGAATCCAGTGAACACTGACAGACTAATTTAAAAAAAAAAAAAAAAAAGATGAAGGCTTATCCCAAGTATATATTTCCACTTGTCTATCTAATAATTATATTATTCAGAAGAGTTTTTTCCATCTTACCTAACACCGAATTTACTAACATGTAGTTCCCTAGATGTTCCCCAGAAATAGTGTTTCAAAAACTGGCATCACATTAGCCACCTTTGGTAGCAAGAAAGATTTAAATGACTGGTCACGTATCTCAATAATTCAGCTGTTTCCTCTCCAAGTGTCTGTAGAGCTCTTGAGTGAATGCCATCACTGTCTGGAGATTTATTCTTGTCCTTTTAGTCCCTTTGCTCAGAGACCACATATATCAGTAACTAGATTTGAGAAAGATCCACAGCATTTTCCCCATCAAAAAGTATTACCATCTGGAAAACCCCTCCAAGTTCTTCTTGAATGTACATACATATAAAAAGAGATTTTATTTTTTCAGCTATGTTGTCTCCTCTTTCATATGTTGATCACCTCCTCAACTTAAAGATCTCCAGCAAGCTTAGTTTTTGAACACACCAGAAGTGATTTGTTATTCACGTCTATCCCTCTTGCAAGTTATTCCTTCAACTCTTTTCTAAACTTTTTTTTTTCTTTACTGCCTTTCTGTTCTCATTTAGCTACAATCTCAATGTTTTTAAGGAATTCTTCACATTTTCAGAAACCTTATTTGCTCACGGCATGTTTACATGTTCTTTACCCACAGTATCCTTCTTTTGTTATTCAAAGACTTCCCCCCACAACACACACAGGCAATATGCATTTGCTCTGAGTTGTCAGTATGTTTTGGGGTTTTTTAATAACAATTATTCCAAGTGCAAACATTTTACTTCTGCCTATATATTTAGCTTATTTTAAATAAAACTCTATAGCATTTAGTTTGCTATTTTATCTTGACAATCTTAATTTAAATTTCAGCTTTATTTACCATATAGTATGAGTCTTACTCTAGAATAGCTTAATTAAGCAGTATTAAAGACCTTAAACCAGCCATTTTGCTGTTTTCCTATTGTCTTTCTCTTTTTTTCACCCTTTAAAGGCCCTGCAGTTACAAGTAAAACATTGTTTATACTTCTTTTCATGTTTTCCACACATTTCATTACTAACAAGGCTCTCAGTGACCCCATTCTTCCCACAAAGAAGTATTCCTTTTACATTTTACGTCTGGTATCAAGTCCTATTTGGAACTCAGGGTACAGAAATACAATGGAGGTTTGCTTCTTTCATTCTCAGCTTAGCACCGTGTACCCTGCATGCATGCAGAAGGTACAGCTAGCTCTTGTGAGAGTTTCTTCCACAGTCCCAGTTACCCACAGTGGCTAGCAGCGACCTCATGAAATAGGTTCACAGCCTCACATCTTGAAGGGAAAACATGCGCTTGAGTCACATAGTTAATCAGCAAGCATCTACCAGAGGCCATCAAATAAGGGAACTGGAAGCTACTTGGTTTTAACATCTAAGTTTTTTTTTTTTTTTTTGCCAGGCAAACCTAGGAAATTTATTCTCCACTCTTTAACACCTTCAGGTCCACAAGAGTTTCATTCATCTGGCCCTATTTAATAGATTCTCTGTTAAACAAACTCTTGCACCGCTGTTATCTGCTATAATATTATATATTATAATTATATATTTTTAAAAAAATATACCATTGAGATTTTTCATTGTAAATTAATATTTCTATATAATACAGAACAAAAAAAAAAAAAAAGAGCATGTAGTCATATATGTATTAAGCAAATTCTTGTGGAACAACACAGGCACAATTTGGTCTTGTCCTGCCTCAGTAAGCAGTAAAATAGCATACACAATATGCAATAACTTTACCAAGAGATATTATGAAGTTACTGACAAACAACATACAAGACAACAATTATGTCACCTTTTAGAACAGCAGCTAATTCAGATTCAATTCAGCATTCCCAGGTAGTTAAATAAACAGACAATAAAAAGAGAGTGTATGTCAGATAAGCCACCAGCTCTTCTGGTTGCAACTCCAAGACAGGGATGGATAGGTAATGGCAATTAGACTTCAACAAAGGATGATGCTTGTCCCTGAAGCATATTAGGATAAGGACACAAGATAATGAAATAGTGGGATCTTTATCCTTCTTTGGATACTGGGAACACACACACGAGAGAGTTGGCTCAAAGACTGAGAATTCAATTGATGATGTTAGAGCTCACACAGTTTTCTATGTCAAAAGGGAAGAGAGGAGCATCTCTAGGAAACCTGCAGCTGTACACCACAATAGAAGGAGAAGAAAAGCATTGGTAGCTGAGGATGGCAACCCAGGGAAGAAAAAGACAAGAACAAGTCAGAGGACTAGACTGACTTGTGAATACGAAAAAAAGAACTAAGAAGGAGGTCTGATGCCCTAGAGAATAAAAGAAAAAAATAAGGGTAGCAAGAAGAAAGAAAATGAAATAAAAAAAAAAACCAAGAATACCAAGTATTGGAAGCTGAAGGGGAATAAAGTCAGCACACAGAACCACTGAAAGAAAACAGAAGGGACCTTCAGAGCCCCAGACAGATTTAAAAATGGCACACAGATGAGAAGACTGGAGATTCACAGCACCATGTGGAGAGGCAGATCTGTGTGACCACAGTCTCCTTATTACTGACTCTTACCCTGGTCATAGAAGGGGATCAATATCCAAAAAGGTAATATGTCTGTTAGGTGCAACTGGCAAGTGAACCTGCAACTGAGAAGCATCATAAGGAATCTGGAAGAGAATGACAAACCCCCAAAACCAATACAGCCCAATTCTCACTGGAAAAAACTATCAAGGACTAACTGCTGTAGGGAAGACTTGCAAATGAGCAGATATTTGTATGAACTTCAGGGACATCAAGTCCCCAGAGAATGATTAAAATGCCTAATAAGGGAATAAACTAACCAATAGCTAAATGATGAGTGGTACAAGGAAACTTCTGTAACATTTGATTGTTGAGATGCATTTGTTGAAGGAAGTCATTTTTCAAAAGATAAATTTGACTTGAATGCCCAAAGGAATAGCTTACATAGGATCAAAGCCAACATAACTGGTAAGAACAGTTCTAAACTGAGAAATGACAGATCTCCAAACACTAGTGGAAAGACAAAATATAGGGTAAATGAGAACTCAGAACTGGATCTAAAAAAACTGGTAGCAGGAGAACATATGGTAAATAAAAATAAGACTGTGAACAGTAATCAGGTAACAGGAGATGACATGTCTGAGTCTGCTCTGTATAAGCAACAGAGTAAGAAACAATTGTGATGCGCAAACTACTCTCAGGAGCTTTCTCAACACAATGGAAGATCTTGAAATACTTTTATAGGATGTGAAAATGAATGTTAAGGAGAAAACAGAAGCCTGATAACATAGAATTCAGAACAGCGGTATAGATACAGAAGGACAGATATCATTCAGGAAAGATAATATTAAAGATGAGAGCTGTGGGATATGCAACAAGCTATAACGCATTATGAAGGAAAGCATGTTTTTTGATAAAAGTCCATCTTTTAAAAGATAAAGAGTTTCTGCTGGAATCAAGGTGAAAGTTTATGAGATCCCTGGTCAGATAAAAAAAAACAGATAAAGATCACAGTAACATCATTGAAAAGAGAAATCTTTTTCAGGAAGTTTGTCTCCTGTCACAATAGATATTGTGACAATACCTATTGCGACAGGAGACAAACTTCCTGAAAAAGATTAAAACTGACTATAGATAGTTATAGCAGCTAATTATATGGGTAGAGGTAACCCACTCTTGGATATTACAGGCAACAAACCGGTGTAACAAATAGTCAGAGCTAACAAAAACAGGCATTACTTAAATTTGATTTTGTCATGTAATGAAGATTTAAATAGTTTACCTTTGAAAGCTGAGTTAGCATAAATTAAATCAAAGGGCTAAAATAATAGTTTCATAACTCAATTATCAGCTTCACAAGGGTAAATTTCAGTAAACCTAGAGAGCTCTTCAGGGAACTCAAATGAACTGAGGAATTCAGAGACTGGAATGTCTTTAAGTCAAAGATGCTAGGATAACTAGGAATCAGTATTCCAGACATCTGGAGGGGACTCTAGATTAAATTAAGAGCCATGGCAAAGTAAGCCATGCAAAGTACCAGCAAAGAGTCAAAAAACGCAGCAAGGATTATCAGAGTCATCTAACCTCTACAACAACATGGAAATCGAATAGGACTTGCTGAATTTTCATGGCATAGTACAGCAAAGCCAAAAAAAAAAAAAAAAAA
>WHYT01014639.1:4361-27105 GCA_009806455.1 Tetrax tetrax
AAAAAAAAAAAAAAACCAACCTAAAAAACCCCTGTTTCAATGGAAAAAAAATTGGAAAAGTTACTTTTTTTTTTTTTCTGACAATGGTTTTAGAGATTAATCCGTTTTCTTTCAAAAGTAGTTCTCCCCTTCAGCACATGTATTAAAGACAGGCTAAAGATAATGCTTTGTACTGTACCTCTCTTCTTTAAAGAGAATCCCAATTCTTCTGTTGTTGTACATTTTCTGGAGAAAATCTATTTTCTCAAAGTTGAATGTTTTCTTTTCATAACAACATATGTTCCACTGTTTCGCTCCCTAGCATAAGCTAAGAAAACTACCCTGACTCATGAGCACAATGGTCAATTTGCAGTGTGCTAAAACTGTAAAAGAGCTTCCAAGTTGCGTACAATTGTGATTGACAGGGCTAAAATCAAGCTGAGGATATAACAAGAACAACTATTACACGTGAATATTGTGTTCAGTTTTATAATTATTAGACTAAATAGCCTATGAGATCAGTTTGGAAAACATAGTAAAGAGAAATGCCTTACTTTACAGGCATTAGTTTGTAGGAAATAGTTTGCAGGGTCTCCTCGGTGGGAGCCTGGTGCCCGAACAGGGTCCCAGGGGCTTCTCAGCCCGAGTCCACGGCTCCTCAGCAGGCGCGTGGGCAGCCCCGTGCAGGCACAGGCGCTGCCTGCCCACCTGACACCACAAGCAGATGTATCAGAACCACCCATGCAGGTACAATTCCCAAACTCTAATCTGCCTTCTTACATGGAATTATTCCCCATTCTCTCTTTTTTTTTTTTTCATGGTTGTAAGTAGCCTGTCTCAGAATGCTTTCCCCAGCCTATATTTGTCTTCTGTGATAAGAAGGCAATACAAGCAAGTGGAAACTTCCTGCACGTCTGCATTTTAGCTGTCCAAATGTGAAGGGGGATGTCATGCACTGAGGCTCAGCCGTGGAAGTTTTTCACGTACAATCATCTGCTGTCTGTTTTTAATCTACAGCATAACAGCAATGCAGTGGAGACAACGACAACCATATCCAGCTGGAAAGCAAATCCAAAGTGAGGATTTTCTCAGGCGTGCCAGGGATACATCCTCAGCACATGCTCAGTGTAACCAGGCAGAAAAAGCAAGATTGCTTTCTACACATTCCCAATCCTGAAACTGGCCAGGGCTTCTTTAACAAATGCTGAACTGCCTGTTCTTTCAGGTAGGGTTTCACCACATCAGAAAAAGAGCACTGCCCATTTCTCCACTTACTTGTATTCTGGGCTATGAAGGCTCAAGATACTGTCAGATAAGGAATAGATCATGCTAGAATTGGATAAAAGCTCTTCCACTACTAGGAACCATAGAATGGTTTGGGTTGGAAGGGACCTTCAAAGGTCATCTAGTCCAACCCCCCTGCAAGGAGCAGGGACATCCCCAACCAGATCAGGTTGCTCAGAGCCCCGTCCAACCTGGCCTTGAATGTTTCCAGGGATGGAGCATCTACCACCTCTCTGGGCAACTTGTTCCAGTGTTTTGCAATTCTCATTGTAAAAAAATTTTTCCTAATATCTAATCTAAATCAACCTCCGTCTATTTTAAAACCATTACCCCTTGTCCTGTCACAACAGGCCCTGCTGAAGAGTCTCTCCCTGTCTTTCCTGTAGGCCCCCTTTAGGTACTGGGAGGCCACTATAAGGTCTCCCTGGAGCCTTCTCTTCTCCAGGCTGAACAGTCCCAACTCTCTCAGTCTGTCCTCACAGGAGAGGTGCTCCAGCCCTTTGATTATCTTCGTGGCCCTCCTTTGGACCCTCTCCAACTGGTCCATGTCCTCCTTATGTTGGGGACTCTAGAACTGGACACAGTGCTCCAGGTGGGGTCTCACCAGGGCAGAGCTGAGGGGCAGAATCACCTCCCTCGACCTGCTGGCCACGCTCCTCTTGATGCAGCCCAGGCTGCGGTTGGCCTTCTGGGCTGCAAGGGCGCATTGCCGGCTCATGTTGAGCTTCTCGTCCACCAGCACTCCCAAGTCCTTCTCCTCAGGGCTGGTCTTGACCCATTTGAACACAGCTGACTATTCTGGTCATTGCCCCATCATTCAGAGACTAAATCAATAATAAAGAAAGAATAACTAAATTTAGCTGAGATTTAATCCTCGGGTGTAATCTGCTTTCTAGGAAAACGGTGACATGCCTTGTATAAAAGTAACTTGCATTGTCCTAGTGTACAGAACCATTTTGTCCCTTTGTGTCATTTATAAATCTAGCCACTTTTCTCCATCTATTTACTATGATATTTTAAACACAGCAGTTCACGTACACATGGATTTAAATATACCATTAGAAAAGGCAATATCAGATAATTTTATCATTCAGAAGGTATGTAATTCATGAAGCACTTCAATAACACAACATAAAAAAAAATGTCTCTGCATCTGTTTGTCTGGCTAGAGGTATAGAAATGTGAATATTGACATAGTTTAAAAAAAGAAAAAAAACAAACAAAAACAACTTTCCTGCAGCACTACAGTCTAGGATAAATCATTACAAGTAAACCAGGCAACTTAATACACTCAAGTAACTTTTCTTTGTGAACAATACAAGTAAAAAATATGCTCACTCACTCAGTTTTAATCTGTCCTATGAGTATTAACACAAATTTGTTGCAATCAAATTCTCTACTCCAAGAAGAAAAAGCAATGTTATAAACTTATGCTGTACCTATCAGTTAACTCTGAAATCAGTATTGAGAAATTTTTATTTTGGAGAATAGACTTGTTTCTGTTGTCTTTCTCTTAGTTTGGACTTTGTGTCTTGATACATTACATGATTTGTAGACCACAGCATGCCACATGCACTGTCTTCTTTATAACAATGCTGATGTATTTGAAAATAGAAAATTTTCACGTACTCAGATGTATGACAGATGTAACGGGGAAGCTGCCTTCCCCTGTGTGAAGAAAAAGCAACCTGGCATCAGGAGCACAATGAACACACCTGAATCATCTCAGTTCCTTCTGTTCTCTTAACAAGCTCAATCTCTGCATGAATGGCCTGATGTCTGTTTTAAGTGATTGCTCTGAACTGGAATTCTCTCAGCCAGCTTGAAGAACTCTCCAGTTTTTTATTCCTGCTATGCAGGTCACTCCTTTGCACTAAGATGGAGCCGCCTGATTTTCACTAAGGAACAGTGTGCAATTTCTTCTGTCCTAACAGGCTGACACTTCACATTCAGAGATCTCCGTCATCACAATTCTTTGTGAATAATCAAAATGGAAACATTTATCTCTCCTATCTCTTTCTCTCTGGCTTTCCTTGCTGTTGCAATTGCTGCTGATAAAAAAGTGTTCCTAAGTGTTCCTCCTCTGAACATTTCAGGTTTTATGCTGGGAGGGGGAAGGAAGGTAACAAAAAACCATTGAAAAAGTATAACCTACTCAGTTTCAAAGGATAACTTTGAAAAGTTAAACTATGTCACCCTTTCAAGATTTTAATCAAAGTTTAATTTTGTGCCCAGTGTTTCTAATAAAATGTTTTCCATCCTCTCTGTTAAATGACATTAACACTCAGAAGTCTCAAGACAGAAGTGGCCAGCCTGAACATGGGGTCTCAGTCCCCATGCTTGCTGAAGCATCCAGAACAGCTCAGGGAAAGGCAGAGGGAAGAGAACAAAAACTCAGAAAAGTAATTTGACACTTTTTTTTTTTGCAGTAGCTTTACATAAAGAATAAATGTTTGCAACTTTCCCTCTCACTCGCCTGATGTTTAGAAAAGTCCTTGCCCTCAAAAAAGCTGTCCGATTTCTATCTTATTCAGTTTATGTTGGGAGGGTCTCGCTCTCTCTCTCCCAAATTTTTTTTTTAAGCACCATATAAACAAGTACTGTTACAGCTATTGAAGACTAATGAGTTCTACTGATGTTTGGAAGATGGTGAGAGAAGATAAGAGGAGGACAAGCCAAGAAAATAGGCAGCAGGGGCTGGTGGGATGAATAACCTTTAAAGATTATTTGAGAAAATGAGGAGCTGAAATTCAATATGAATACTAGGACCTCGCATTAACAATAACAACTTTCCGTAATAAGCATCTCCAAGGCTAAAGCATCCTTTGCCTTCAGATTTTGACTTCAGGCCCCAATCCAGCAAAGTGCTTAAGCTTGAGTAGTATTATTGAACTCAACCTATGTCAATGGGATTGGCTCATATGCTTAAATTTAAGCATGTACTTAAGTGCTTTGCTGGATCAGAGCCGTGCTTGTTCTAGTGTATGGTTACCTTGTAAGTAAGAAGTTATCTATCAAGCACAATAACCTTTCAAACATGTAAGAGAGATCCATTGCTAATCATGCGGCAGGTTTTATGATACAGGATGAATCAGCTCTCTGCAGTTTATCGGACTCCACATTTTTTCCATGTAGACAAGAGTTGAACACCAGCCATTCAGACTTAAGTATCCAAGAGCTGCCAGTCTACAATGTATTTGTTAGAAATTAATTCCTTAAAACTTCCTCACAGTGGTTGTTATATCTTCATTAGACATTATCCTACACATCTAGCATCACAGTCCAGAGAACACTTTTTTCCTTGCCTGTAATCCATGATCCTCTTGCTGAACATGCTTCACATTTCAAAAAGTTAATTTGTAGAGAACAGAAATCTTTTTTGATTGCTTTTCCTCTGTCTCCACTTTCTCTTTCATCTTAGATGCTTTCAGCAAAGATCAAAAATAGCCCAAGTTACTTTGCTGTAAATATAGATAGACACTGAGCTCCAAAGTGCTGTACTATTCTATGTTTCCTCCAATAATGGAGCAACTGCAGAGACAGTACTAGACAAAGAAGTATTCCAGCAGAGGCCCCCAGTATTCCAGCAGTGTCTAACTTTTTGCTGCCTTCATTAGGAAGAAGGCAAGAAAGCATCCTAGTCAATCTCCATGAAAAGAGTTTGCATGACTTGTGAGCAGCCCACCTGGAGCCTCCTCAGATTTCAAGTTTGCAAGAAGGGAATTTTGAAATCTGCTTCAAAAATTTCTGAAGGTCAGAAAAACCAGAAAACCCCTGAGAACAATGGCAAATTATAAAATAGGCAGATATGCTGAAAAACACTGGAGGACAAACTCAGTATCAGGATCAAACACTTATTAGCTTATCATAAATTGATAATATCAGATTTTAGATGAATCTGATTTATAATAAGGGTCAGCTCCTTACAGGTAAGATAGTGGCTTCTTTACACTACACTCAGTCCTTAGATGGTGTAAAGCTGACAGTTTGTTCCCATCAGCACAGATCCCAAGGGGACATTTGTTTGGTGAAAGGTGGCTAAGAATTCCACAGCAGCTACCCTGAGTCTGACCCTGCTTTATCAAAGTCAACATACAGATAAAGCATACAGAAAACATGTACCAGCTATTGCGTACCAACCTCCTTACAACCAGATATACATCTGCTCACATGAAACCATAGTTTTCAGTCCTATTTTTAAGATAAGAGTGTTTATAACAACTTATTTATATTCAGAGATTAAATCTCATATTTGTGAAGTGCCGAGATTATTTGTACATGTGTGCTACTCAAATTAAATTGATTTTTAAAATCTTATTGGTGTACACATATACACCCCTCCTCTATGTACATACATTCGTTTATGAATACAGCATTTTAAAAAAAATCTTCTTTGAAACATACTTACAAGTTTTAAAAGACTCATGGTCGTGTGATAAATAATGGCTAAATGATGAGTTCTTACAGTGGCAGAACAGCAATAATGAACACTTACTAATGAGACTTCCCAATGCTAGTATCTATCTGAGTAATAAACAACAGTATTCCCTATCTGGTAATGCATGCCATGGATCTGATCCATAAGGCTTTAAATTTTTCTGCCTGCACACAGGCACGCACAGGCTCACAGAGCAGATGTGAAAGTCACAAATCTCTAATGTAATTCATGCTCCAGTTCAGCAACTGTGAGGGTATGCTGAAGACAACGCTGTGACTGACACGGCCAAGAAATTCCTGAGAGAATAAGAATGATTGTTAACAGTTCTGAGAAACTCTTCCTCTGGGTTATTATCCCATAGAGAGAGATAGTGGGTCGTAGCAGTCTTAACCAAACAAACAGCTCTGAGAAACTAGACATATTCCCTCTGAGATTACAGCGAATGACAGAGAAAAAAAAAAAAAAAAAAAAAAAAAAAAAAAAAAAAAAAAAAAAGACCATCTTATGTTAAAAGTGGTTTGAAGCACTCGTGATACGGTTAGTGAAGTTCTTGGACTTCTTCCTGCTTTGTGCATCAGGACAGAGTTTCCATGCTCCCAAAGGAAACTATGCATTGGCTGAAAAAAAAGAGAAAGTCCCATTTATCCTACTATTATCTTTTCATAGCTGGCTTCATTGAACAGAGGTGAGGCATGGGCACATGTACTGACTATTGCAGCTACCAGGAAACAAAGCAGTAGCAAATCAAATGGGCACCTGCTTAAATTATTTACATCTGGGACACTCTGCTCACACACCCCAAAGTAACTGAAAGGGAAGTTGCTTGGAAACTGTATTTTCTTGTAGCTTTCTCCAACTCCTTGAGCTAGCTGACAAATAAAAGGTGTGACCCACTCCCAGGGCACTGAAGGTGAGAAATAAAGTAAAAAACACCTGACTAATGTCTTTAGATCATTTTAAGATTTCAGAAGTGTTAGCCTCCTTTTTTCTAACACCACCACCTCACATTTCCTAAAGCAACTTTGCCATCCTAACACAGGTTAAACACACAAAGTAACACTTTCTCATATACGTGAAGTAATGAGCAGTAACTATTTCTTCAACTGCCTCTCATGCATTTTAAGCTATATCCAAGCAAATCAAATTAACAGGGTAGATGGGGAGAAGATAGATAGTTTTGTGACTAAGAAGCAAGATTAAAACTCAACTGTTGGTACTCCCACAGATTTCCCAGCTCAGTCTTCTGTGCTCCTTTTGTCTCTGAAAAAATAACACCAGTAAAAATATTATGTTTCATAGGGGGCTGAGATAGCGATTAGCACCATGAAGCACTGATTGCAAGCTGAAGTTCATTACTGTGGCTCTCTATTTGCTGGTACATAGCATCAGAGTATCCCTTAAGAGAACATTTGATAGCATCACTCATCTATCTGCATTGTCATACAGTCCAGATGGTCGCAGTATGTAGGCAACTGGGAACCAGAGCAGCAGGAGGAGTACATCCTGCTGCAATTTTCCCTCTGGTGCTAATCTGGATGTATTTGGGTTAGTCTGTTGGTTAGGAAGTCTACAGCTGTGGGTAGATGCACTCAAAGACCGAGCAAACAAAATGAACTGGAGCAGCTGCACTTAGTAGCTTTGCTAGCTACCAAATGACCAGATTTGCCCATAAAAGCTCAGTACAAGATTACTGCAGCTCAGCTGAGTGAAAATTCCCTACTGTGCAGAGTGAATTTTCTTTTGAATTCCACAAGGGTGGCATTCTGTTGCAAACGGGTCTGTTACTAAATATCAACTCAGAAATCTGTGTACTTTAGCAGAGTAACTATTATTATGATGTACAAACCCAGATACAAAGAGGAAACAAGACTTCTCCCATTTGGCAATTGCAATTTTATTTCTGGATTAGTTGTAAGAGTTAAAATTTTAAACATTTTAACAGGTGTACCCTGCCAGACACATTAATTGGCATCCTGGAACAAGACTGCAAATGAAGAAAGTCAACATAATTAATTATCTCCATATAAGTACAGAGTTCTCAAGAATGTAATTGTTATTTTTCTGTGTTACAGAAAGGAGGGTTTCAAACCTTGAAAAGGCAAGACTTCAGTGGGAATTTGATATTGCAAAGAATTACAAACTGGCTCTCATTAGTCCAGGTAAGAAAAATCTAAACACAATATGATAAACAGAAGACAAACTGGCATAATCAAGGAAGGAAGGAAGACAATGACATTTCTAAGGAGGTATCTCGATAACATAAATAAATTACTAAGTCTACAAATGTAGTCAATGCTTACTTAAACTCAGGTTAGTATAGATTTTATGGTCTTGGAATTTACTTAAACAGAAGAGATAGTCAACCAAGACTGAAGTGTTACACTTGGTGACTTCCTGCACAGTTTAGTCATGTACATAGCCCCACTGAGAACAAAGTACATAACTGCAGGCTGTGAATCACACTCATATTTTCCACCCGTGACTACATGGGGGAGTAATTTTTCCCACCAATACAAATATGCGGTAGTATAACTGTGACTACATGTAATAATTTTATCAGGACTATTTCCTAGCTATTTCGTTTGCTGGTAGAGAAGATTCTTTACACCATATAAACATCACCAAAATTATTCCTTATAATGCTAGAACTCCTAGTATTCCTAGTTCTTCCACTAGTAGAGTTTTTATACTCAAAACAACTCACAACTGAGCAACAGAAAAGGACGTTAAGAAAGCTACAAGAATATGAGTGAGAACAGAAGTTACCTATATTCATTCCTTCTTCCCCATGGAAAATCACTATGTACAGAATAAAAATATAATCTTTTTCGCACCCAAACTGGCCTGTGAACATGTAATCACAAGCGTTGCATGTGGGAACAGACATCTGTGTTCTATCTTCGTTTGCCATTTTGGTGCCTATTTCCAGGAAAACTGGAAGGTAATCTTCAAAATTTGGCTCCCCAAAACAGCAAAAAATAGATGGAGTTCTCACACACCAAAACTATGCTCACTGGCAGTCCTTTCCAATGATCTTGCAAAAATTTCTTGCTGTATGTCTGTAGAATTACTTGAAATTACTAAATTACCTGAAGAATCTGAAGTCTCTAGTTCAATTAACAGGACTGATTGTTCAGATTTCTTACAAGTAAAGATGCATTTCATGTGGTTATTGATTTCCTATTAATTTACATAGCAGCAGGTTTCTGCAGGGGAAAGACTTAATTTCTCCAGCGTAATCTTCTTTAAAAAAATGTCCTGCAGAAAAAAAAAAGAGAGAGAGAGTGCAAAACAGATTGTTAGCTGTACTGCAAATTTTAGTCTTCCTGGTAAGGATAATATTATATGACTAGATCTCAGTTGACTCATTTTGATTTGTATTGTAAGTAATAACTGAGACCACCACAAATACCCACATGCAACAGGAAATCTTTCCTTAGTTCTTCTAGAGATCTATGACTGTACTTACAGTAACTACAGCATGGAGAAACCATAGACAGTAAACTGAGTTTGTGACACAAGGATAATTTTGGGACAAACCCATTTTATAGTGACAAATTAACACAGACAAACTTCAGTGAAAACCAAACAGTCAGGAATAATTGTTTACAGGCACACTGTCATATAATACAAATGGAAACTTGTTCTTTGGACAAGCCTTAACAAGGAAGTAATTTGTAGTTATTTGCATACTTATGAATTCACCAAAGCCACAGCAGTTGTCCACAGATAAGGAAAAAAATGAGATCAATCCTACTTGTTTAGATAGGGCCTATACATTTTATAGTCTGGCAGATGATAAACCAATTCTACAGAGGACCTCTAAGGGACATTATGAAATAGAAACTAATTGCTTATATTTTAACAGGACAGGTATGGCACAAGCCCAAAGAACACTCCAGTATGCCAGGAACAAAAGCAAGCGTGGCATGCAATGCCCAGCCAGGCACATGCTGAAAAAAAACTTCAGCCTCACAATGGACAGTCATGTTAACCCAGGTCTGGCTATTCACCATGAGGGAACACTGCAGTGGCTACAGCTGCAGGAGATACCCTTGTCTGTACACGGGTGCACTGCCTTCAAAAACCTTTCTGTGTGTGTTGGGACTGACTGTTGATGAGGGAATAGTAGGGCTAAACATACAGGATATGAAAAGAAAAATAACAGCGACAGTTATTTCCTGGCTTGTTAGTTTATGCACAGGTATCAAACACAATGTTACAGCAATCTTCAGTTGGTGTTAGCCACTAAAATTATGCTGATTTACAACTAATACTCTAGTATTCTACACAGAACAAGAGTTGAGGTTAAGCTTTCCTCTGCCATTTTACTTAGTAGTAAGGACATCTTCAAATCTTTTCCTTCAGTCAAGCTAGAAAACATTGGTCTTGCTTTTGAAACTGTTTGTGCAAAGTAGAGCAAGTTGTATCAACTTGATAGCTCTATCGTGCTTTAAACTATGGATTTTTCTATTTCACATCTATGTTGATTACTTTAAAAAAAGGACTCTGAACGTCACAAATTGCCAAGACACCCAAATCACTTAGCTCCTTAGAAAATTTTACACTTAGGTTGGCTTAGACAAGGATAGTAACTGCAATCTAACAAAAAAAAAAAAAAATCCCACAAAACAGAATTAAATGTCTGGCTGTGTTGAAGAACGCTTATGGGCATTTGTTTCCCCAAATTATAATCCATGGGACCACAGTAAATGGTTTAGATTGTTTTTTCTTTTTTTTTTTTAAAATTGCTTACTTCAAAACCCACCACCCCCAAAAATCCTCAAACTTTAAACCAAAAGTATGAGTGTATGTGTACTCACATACATCTAATTTTGACAATCATTATTTTGAAAAGTCTGGGAAACCACTGCTGTAATCATGGAATCACAGAACAGTTTGGGTTGAAAGGGATCTTTAAAGATCATCTAGTTGAACTCCCCTGCAAGGAGCAGGGACATCTCCAACCAGATCAGGTTGCTCAGTCCAACCTGGCCTTGAATGTTTCCAGGGATGGGGCATCTACCTAGGGCAACCTGTTCCAGTTGTAATGCATGATAGCTACTTATAACTATCAAATTAGCAACCATGGGATTCAGAAGGTTATGTAGTCCACAAGAAATAAATACTGAAAATATGTCTGATAAAAAACCCAAACTGTATAGACTCTTGTTAAGAGCCTTTTGATCTCCAGAGAAAGAAAGCTTGTGCACTTACATTTCATCATCGTATTCCTTTGGAGGTGATACTGCAATGACTAAGTCAATCCAATCCTGAAAAAGAAACGCACAGGCAAACATGTGCCGCTAAATACTGCTTTTAGAGATGGTCAGTGGACCATCATGGAATGTTAGATAGAGAATCAGGAAGGCAATCCATCCCTGCAAAACCATAGGGAGCAGCAGAAAGATCTCTGTGAAAGACTTCTATAGGAATACCATTTCAAGATTGAGCTGTTTGATTTGTACCCTGAAATTAAAGAAAGATCTACTGGTCTTACAAGAACCTTTTGAAAACAATTATTCTAAGAATCATCCTGTATTTGGTCACCTTAGGAATTAATACAGTTCTTTCTGAGAAAACACTCAACATAGCTGAAGTGCAGTGTTACTTGTACATTAAGAAATCAAAGATAAGCTACGCTATTATCACAAAATTCCAATCAACTTGCAAGTCATTTTCAAGATCAAAGAGAGATTCTACAGATAAATGTACTACAAACACTCAGAATGTAATGTGTTTAAATACCAATCCTGACATGTGGCTAAATGCCATAAACTTCCACAGTAAATTACATGCATGATTTTCAGAGATGCTGTATACCAATATCTTCTGCAGATTTCAGTTCACTTTGACAGTACATGGCGTACTTCTCACTTTTGATATTTGCAACCTTATTCATGTTCATGTGACAGTGTCATCAGAGAAAAGTGTACCTCATATGAGCGTTGTAGGTAGAATGAAAAAGTATTTGAGGTTACTTACCCCACCCATGTTCCAAGCTTTTGCTAGAGTTGCCTGTGCTTCTGCCAGCCTGCTGTCAATTAGTATCTTGCCATTTACAGCTAGTATTTCATCCCCTTTCACTATGCCTCCTGGTGAAAAGACCAATATGGTATATATATATGCATAAGCAAAAAAAAAAAAAAAAATCTGTGAGTCTTTTCTCTTCCATATTTATGTGGTACCAACTATAATGAAAAGTGTCTTCGCTACATGTGAAGGTTTTCACTAAAAATTGACAGAGACAAGGAAGTTTGCTACAGGCAAAAGCAAAAGGAATTTTTAGGCATGGAAAAGCCACACTAGTCTCTTATTGATCATGACCAGTAAAAAACTAGTTCAGTAAGAGTTTGCCTACCTGGATAATCCATCCATACAGCTTAGAAATTGTGGTTGATTGTATATTGTTACTACTACAAAAATGGCAGCATTACTTGTTTCATTCCTGAAGGTATGAGTGGCATTTGTCAAGGGGTTGCAGGACTGTAATTCCTTTGCAAGAGCATGTGAAATGTTTAGTCCTTAGAACTGATTTTGAATTTCTAATCTGGAATGAATTTCTAATCTGGAATGGAAACAACCAGCTAACTGGGACTGGATTTGAAGAGAGGAAAACACAGATGGTAACAGAACAGCCTTAGCTATAAGAGAACCTCACAACAGTGAAGAGTTGAAGAGAAACAGCGTACTTGAGAGATCAAGTGGCTGATATGTTTTCACAGCAGGAGTGACAAACACAGGTTCAGGCTGGGACAAGGTAAGCAAAGACAATGTAAGGAGATATGTACTGTCCATCTACCTGGTCATCACCAGGGTTCTCAAGGACAGGATGAGAGACTGGCCACCAGAAGCAAAGCCTGGATGTGTTCGTATGCACGTTCTTGTACCTTCCGGAGAGCTAAGCTGTTAATCAGAAGGCTCTGGCCTTTAGTATGATTTTGGGAATAAAGCCAGGTGTTTTACAAAACAAATTACTATTCAAAGTAGCATTAAGAACAACGCTAAGCACTGTAGTGTAGCCATGGCCTAGTAATTGCATTTATTGCTTTGCACAAGGAAATACTACAAATGTCATTGCTTGGAAATCGTGAAATCATGAAGACCATATTCTGCTTTCCTTAATTAACAGAATACCCCAGTGAAGGGTGTTGGTGTTTCCTCTTTTTTAAAATATAGCAGCAGTGACACTCTTTTTTCTTAAACACTATTTAGAACATTTTCATAATTGTTAATTTAAGTAGCACCCTTCAAACCATGAGCTTCTTTCTAAGCTGAGACAGAACTTTGCTGCCTTGGATGATCTAAGTGTGCCTCTCAGTACCAGGCATAGCTATGAAGTCAGCCAACAACTCTCAGCCAGCGTACGGAGCCACTTTGCAGCAGCATTCAAATTGCCTATTGTTACTCACCGTGTTTGTCTGCAGCACCACCCTCATAGATGGCAGACACAACTATCCTTCCAATTGGAGAATCAATTCCTCCCTCGACTGCAAGGTCTAATGATCCTTCCTATTAAAAAGGAGTTTTAGTTCAGAAAAGGCTGTTAAGTTTTGCCATCAATAGGAGCTTAATCTTTCCTTCTTCCCAGTAAATGGGATTGTAAATGCTTACATGAACCCTTTAAATATCAATCAATTAAATAATACAGTATTTACCTTTTTAATTCGTAATAGCCGTACATCTTTTCCCATAATCTGCTCTGGGGTAAACTATGAAAACATATAATGATTAGTCATTCCCACCTTGGAAGCACAAAACAAATACACTGATCTACAGAGCTTATGGGAGAAAAGGGACCTTTCCAAAATAGTGTTAGAGGAAGATCAGAACACCAGATCATCTTTTCACGTTAGAAAGCTCCCTTTCAACATCACTAGAAACGACAAACATGCACGCCCCATCAAACCAATGAGCAAAAATCATACCCCCTTCCCAGCTATCAAAATTAAGGATGTGTTTTTTCCAGTGTATTTCATATTAAACAGACATATTTGAATTCTCTTCTTACCATTGAATATGGATCAAAATCTTCCAAATATTTCTGGAAGCCCTGAGAATAATACAAAACTTAATTGTAAAAATGTCAGGCTCATGCACACACTTAAACACACAAACTCCATTTTATTTATTAGTGAGAGAATATATAATTGTGTAAGCTATGAAAGAAGAGAGTAAATAGAGAAAAGCACAGAGTTTTAGTAAATAGTCCATCCTGACAGTCAGAAAACATTTCAAAACCTTATGGCACATCAGCAGTTTCAGCTGGTCATACTACAGAGCAATTCTGAGGAATGGCTTACCACTCTGTCAGCTCTGCAGTTCCTCTCTACACTTGACAGAACAGAAACAAATCTTGAAAGCATCATGGGCAGGTATGTTCTGCCACACTGTTCTGAGCAACCTTTCTTGGGACTATCACAATGTTGGGCACCACCTAACACAGGCAGAAGTGACAGGCTCCAATTCACCTGTCAGCAACACTACTCCACAGTGTCTGGGTTATAGAACCCTCTTCCAGCCCCCTTCTCTCCTCCTTTCCATGGAGTTTCAAGAACTTGGCTCCATACCACAAGTGAATGCAGAACAACCACCAATTTGGTTTTCATATGGTTCTGTGGAGGATTTAAAAGTTTTGACAGGGAGTGTCTGAAATGGTAGAGCACAGCTTAAGCTTTGGGAGGACCCATACCTTCTTAAACTTTCAGAACCTAGTGCATTACCCTTGTCAGGCCAACACTGCAGGGAAAAAGCAGGAGTTATGCTTCCTGCTAAGATGACAGCTCCTCAGCGAGCAACTGGGAATTAATGGAGTTTTGGTGATGGTTTCTTGAGGAGGATTAAGAGTTACTGGGTAACACTGAGTAGGCAATGCTGGAGATTTATAAAAACTCTGCACTTACCCTGCACGTTAAAGTATGGACTTCAGGACTTAACAGAAATCTTTACTGAGGGACCTAAATGCTGTATCACTCTCGTGATACAGCAATAACCTGGGGATATGGGAACAACACAGAACCACAAAACCTTTTGCTGCCACAGCAGGCAAGGTATCTGATGCAGGCCAGTGCTTCAGTGTGTGATCAGGCTTGATATAGTCATTATTGCCCTCTTTTATACTGGATCCATCTGATGACTAAATATATTCCAGCTCAGCCTTTTTCCACTTGTAAATCAAATGCACAGCTTACGGTTCCTCTGGTATCTTCAAGGGCTGGCTGTTAAATGGCAAAAGTTGCAGTAGAAAACACAGATGCCTCCTCTTGTTATCGTCTTTATCATCTCTCTTAGTTGCCTGTATAATTTTCACGTGACTATGAATGATCCTCTGCGGTCAGATCTCAACCTACCACATAGGTCTGCATTAGCAGACCCTCAAACGTAAACAGTGCTGCCCATTTGTCTAACCACCCTTATACAGACCATGCAGCAATGGTGCTGATGACTCTTGCGTGGACTGGCCGTCATTACAGACAGGCATACCGAATTGTACAGCATGAACCCTGGCTTTCCTGCAGGTTGTCTCTCTCTTCACCTTTTCCCTGAGATCAGAAGTCCAACTTAAGCAAATCACATCCTCTTTCTGTGTTTCTTCCGAGACAGAAGAAACATTTGCAAAGGTTGAAGCATGACTTTGTCTCCGCAGGCTCCAGAGAGCTAAATCTTCAGGGCACAACTGCAGAACTTTTGCTTACTGCCCCAAGTGTGGTTTTTTGTTTTTTTTTTTTAATAGGGAAATAGGTATTAAAAGCATCTTTTGGGATGAGAGATCTTATTTAGCATTTAAATTAGTACAGATTGTGTTACATTTCTTAACTGCTAACTTTGAGGAACTAAATAAATTGGAATTTGATCACAGACTTCAGCAATGGTAGAATTTAATCTTTGGGGAAAAAAACCATCACTCATTAATTTACAAAGTGTATGAATATTATGAATAGTTTTACTAATACTGTAAGAGAAACATTTTACAATGATATCTACCTAAACAACTAATAGTTTGAACAGCTGAATTTGTATTGAGCTTTGGAATCATGGCTGAAGTAGACATCTATGGACTCGGAGCAAGCAAGTTAGAGGAAAGAACTCCAATCTCAGCCAAGTCACTAATTCATTATGTAATCCAAAGGAAGTCATTGAACTCTCTTTGTCCCAGGTCGCCCTCAAGAAAAACAGATGTTGCCCTTGAAGAAAATTTTCCTGGGAAAATAATTTTTAAACAGGAAAAAAAAAAATCACCCCTAAAACCTCACAACAAAAAACCTGCAAGTAAAGAAGTTAAATGATCTGAATCAAATAATGTATAAATACAGCTATGATACAATGAAGACATTCGCTGAACTGTAATAAATCTTCCCAGAAATGGGCATCACAAATTCAGAGAGCAGAGAGCACACTCCATATCCAAGTAGGGACTAATGAACCAAGCAACACCAAGTGGAAACGACAGTGCTAAGCCAACTACTCAGGACACCTCAGGTGAAAGTGTTAAGACCATTCTAATCCTTTCTTGTCTTACAGTAACATTCATAGGACTGAAGAATAAGTAGTATCTGGAATATTAAAATGTTTGACTGCTCAACTGTCTGTCTGGACTTCTAGATGAAAGGTAAAGTTACTACTTTAAAAAGAAAAAAAAAAAAACAAAACACAACACCAAACAAACAAAAAAAACCTCACGAGCACCTAAGCCAATGATGCTGCTCACGGAAGTTTCTAGCATCAATAGTCAGTATCAATTGAGACCTAACTGAAATAAACACAAAACAACAATTAAGAGGGAAACCTGTGACCAGATATAATAAAATTTTCCAAAACCCACATTTGCTGAGAACTCCACTGCTACATATACAGAACGTACTAACATTCAAGGGGAACTGAACAATCTCAAAGTCAAATCCAGCTTTCCCTTCTAGATCTAAACAGAAACTGATCAAAATAAGAAAAAATTCATTACTAATCTTAATGGCTTACCACTCAGAACCACATACTGTGAGCTCATAACTGTGTACCGATATTTTCCTATACCATGGCAATACATCTAACTTAGGTGTTCTGCACAGAAACTGGCACATTTAACAGCAGCAGAGAAGTTAGGCACAAAGTTTGGTTATTCAAGGGACCATCTATTGAGCCAGCAGTCAACCAAAGATGAAGAGATTAAAACTTCATCACTATGACAGAGGAAATCAATAAAAGTAGTAACATGGCAAAAAAAAAAATCCTACACAACACAGAAAGGCTATATGAATAAGTGCTTTCCACCACCATTTCCTCTGATTTCCTACCAATAACTACATTATGATAATAGCTCTATTTGTTAAACTAAGAAAATATTTTATTACTGAAAGCATTGCAACTGGAGACTAAAAGAAATAAGGAAACTTAAGGAGTATTAAAAAATAATAACTTGCCAGTATCAGATCAGTTATCATTGTTTGACTATCTTAAAGATTGCACTAACCATGTAAGTAGTCACAGATGGTTCAACCTGAAGGATTTACTATTGTCTGATTCTCCACAGGAGCTACAGGATCACACTGAAAGTTCACAAAGACTAGCAGTTTTCATGCACTAGGGCTGTCTTGCATCCTCTGTTTTAGAAACCGAGCAACAGGATTAGAAAGGAAAGTTTTAAATCTATGATCAGTCAAAACAAGAAGCACCACACAAAACATGGAAAAATGTTATTTTACTTGTTTTTTGTTAGATCTAAATGATGAATTGTAAACCACCATCCTTTTAAACATCTCTTGTGGCTGCAAAAGAAAGAAGATTGCCAAACCAGATATTAACTTTTTGCTGTAAATGAGTACCATCTACTCAAAATAATCTCACTACTTTTTTTTTGCTGTTCTAGGGACTGAATCACACTTGCATATTTTAGTGCTTGTTCAAAATGAGAGAACACGCACAGTGAAATAGTACTGAATACAAAGAGGAAAGAATTCTAGAGAAACTACATAAATAATGCACATTTCCATATCGTAAGATTTCTTAAAAATATTTTCCACCCAAAACCCTGGATCAGATCAGGTAATATATAAGAAACTTCCAAAATAAGAGCAACTTTCTACAGACTAAACTATGGTATTTACATTTCTAAACTCAATTTGCTTTAAAACAAATGACTATCTATCCATTTCACTACTGATTCTATTGGTGTCCTATAGTCATAGGACACCTATACTTGCAAAAATATATCTGTTCCTGAGTCAATGAAAGATTTGTGGTCTGCATTTAATTAATACAGCGACTGAGTTTCAGTCTTGAAAGACTTCTGGGGAAGTCTGGCAAGATTTTCCACAAAACTTTTCAGCCCCTTTATTATTTATTATTATTTCATTTTCAACACAGATGGCTTAGGTAGAGCTATGGCAAATAATAACTGAAATTTCCAATCATCACGTCTTGCGGCGTGTATCTAAGCACCTGTCTCAACTCCCCTGACTGCAGTCCTGCAGAATCAGGCTTCACATCTTGCAAATTAGAGGAAAGCTTAAATATTCATTCTTCCTTTCAGAAAGGCTGCATCCAATCACAAAGGAGTGAGGGACGAAAAAAATCTTTAATAGCAGCAAGTACATCAAAGTCTTCTAACTCACTTAACAGGATATTTGTGATAGTTGGGAGAGCAGACACTAATGTTCATGTTGGTTTTGCTTCTCTGAAAACCCTACCGCTAAGTCCTAACAACCTCTCCTGTTCTCTGAGCCAGAATTTAACTACCTTTGCCACAAGTGTATTCCAATTCACTCTAGTCCAGCAGAGACAGTTCACACTGATCTTGATCCAGAGCAGCCGCAGGCATTCAAGGCCACGCTCATGTTTAATGCCAATTTCTCAGCCTAATTATAAGCCGTCAGTAACAAAAAACACAAGCAGCATTTTCAATTTGTACCAAGAGTCTGACCACACATAAGGGTATTATCAATTTTGCAAACTAGTTTATATTTGCACATCACTTATTTATTTTCAGGAGTTAGATTATATTAACTACAGATTGTTATTTCACTCTGTTCATGCCTTCTTAAGGAATTTCAGATTGCTTACAGATGCTGAATTACTGAACACAATCACAATGAAAGTTCCAAACCACCAATGCATACAATTGAAGGAACTATCTACACTAGAGTGATTTGAATTTATTTTTAGTTGGTGTATCAGCCTTCTCTTGAGCAACTTACAAAAACTGCTTTCATTTATCATTTCAATCGATTTATAACATAGAAGTTTCAAGACGACTATATCTGTGGGGAAAACTGGTTACTCAGTATCACTAACATTTGTTCAAACCATTAACTGGGAAAATAAAGGAACAAGACTATTCTAATGAAAGACAGGTAGGAATACTGTGCCCATCATTTATTGTCAGATATAGCATAAGCTTGTAATTAAATAAATGAAATGCAAATGTGATGTATTTTCCATCACTTGGAAAGCTCTCGCATGTTGCGATACACTGCCTTGTACATATACACAACACACATATAACGGACACACAACACTAACTGTAACAGCATAAGTCATGATGACCCTCAGGAATAAATACTACTAATCTGTCCATCAGGTATCTTAGGTTAATTTTCAGGGCTGTCATTTGGGGGCTATCACCTGTTAGAGCAGTATTTGTCTTTGTTTTTCAGTAAGCCTTGGCTCACCTTGCCTCATATACCACAATTCCCAAAGATGCTACATGGTTGGTCCTGAAATATTTAGCCTGACGTTTTTTTCTTCATTTACATTTGAAACAGAAATGGAAAAGAAATAAGAAAAATAATCTGATGGTGAGTCAGCTTTGCAGAACACACTGCATGACCTGTATACTGGAGCCTAAGATATAACAATGCACTTTTTTCCCTCTGGAAAAGAAACAATGAGTTGTATATCTACATTTCAAGTGTGTTCATGACTATTTACAATGGAAAAATACAGAGTAATTAATTTTTACCATTTCATTTCTGACAAAGGAATTAAAAATTTATAAAAATACGAACCAGCATTTGAATAAATGAAAACCAAGATCTACAAAGTCTAAAGCTCTACACTGCTTTGGAATTATGCACCTCAGGACAAAAATTGTCACTAAGAGTGACTTTTAGATTACAAAAAAAAAAAAAAATTGAAAAATGTCCTTTTCTACTTACCATTAGTGGTCATTTGAAAATCTACATTAATTTTAGTTAGCAGAAAACAAGACAACCATTTGAGAACAAGTCAACAACAAACCCCACAGTACTGCAGCACTCGGAAAAAGAACATTAAAAAGCTTACCAGGGCCTCTGATTTGATTGTTGGCCTGACCATAAAGTTTTGGTTAGGATGTAGCATGACTGGTTTAGAGACTATTGATACTCCTGGATGTCGTTGGGTAGGTGGACTTGGAGCAAGTTGCTATGGGGTTAATTTAAGAAAATTACAATTCACAATGAAATTTACTCAAATCCATCATTTCAACAAGATGCCTCAATACAAATAGTTTATGGTAATGAATTTAATGACACTAATGCAACAAAAGGCTTACAGAATTATTTTAAGACTTACAAAAGTTAACAAACCAAAATATAATTTCTCTTGCATCCAAACAGTAGCTTTTTCCCCTAAACTCTGACTTCACCAGCAAGATTATGGAAAAATCTCTTCCCTGCTTTTGTCATTTATTCCATAAAGACAATGAACTGAATGAGAAACCACAGGGAAAAAAAAAAAATTCTGAAGTTGAGTGTAAGAACATAGTGAACCTGGAATAAGATTTTAACTAATCTATGGCTAAATATTTATTTTAAGATTAAATTGTCCAGGACTGTAGTGATTTCCATAAAGAATTTCAAGTTAATTTATCCTGACTTAAGAGCAAGGGTTAGTTACACTAATTACCTACCCTTGACTCTACAAAGCACAGATACCCAGAGGCATCTGAGACCTAATCATCCAGCACATACTAACCCAATTGTACACTTCTTACTCAATCAAAAGTCCCACTGACGTCAAACATAGTTTTATTCAAGAAAAGAGTTCAAAACTGAGCCCTGTGGTTTTAGTTTCTGACTTAACCCCAGCAGCTCTCAGCACACTCTTGACAGTGTTTCTCATAGGAAATGTCACGTATTCCAGATATCATTAATATAGTACAAGCTGTATCCTCTGAAATTGAATTGCTTCCAGCAAATTTGTTAAGCCACTTTTTATTTGTTTTAAATAGGGAAATTCGGGGGGTGTTTTTGTTTGTCTTTTTTTTTTTTTTTTTTTTTTTCTCCTATTTAAAATAATTTAAGAAAAAAGTTTTGGAACTAGATCTTTGAAAGTCCCTGTGGATATGCCTCAACTAATGTTGTTCTACATCACAAAATATATCGTATCATTAAGCTTTCTGATCTTAGAAGAAGCAGCAGATTCACAAGTATCAACTTGTTAAAGTTGCACTGGAACTGGATGATTTCTCCTGGAGTTGCACAATTTAGAGACAGACTTTTCTAACGTGTCTCAGAATGGGGAAACCCAACATTCAGCCATCCTGAATCAAAGTGATTGTAAAGAGTTATCAAACAAATGTTGGTTCTTCTGAGAAGAAAGCTTGCTTCTTAGCACCCGTTATGGTTAAAATACAAATTGGCTCTACTTCCTTTTGTCTGTCTTGACAGAAGAACGAAGTATATGTTCCATGACATACAGACACACAGAACATGCAAACAAGGACCGTATGTTGCTGAAGTGTTGAAATACGAAGTTCTTAGACCACTAGAAGTCACTTTCACTACCTGCTATTAGGTATCTTGTACACAGCAATGGATCCATGCACATGAATGCAAGTGCTGAATTTTAAATAAATTAGTCATGCTAATTGAAATGTCAAACCCTTGACATTTCCTTGACATTAGCATTACATAGGAAGTTCATAAAACTACAGGCATTATTAACAGTACATGACATACCAGCATACTGCTTGGCACAGAAGATACTTTGCCGACGTGGGAAGTGTTTCTTACAACCTAAACAGTAACAGACTTAGTACTGGGTTCATATAATGTATATAGCTAATAATAATTTTGAGAAACTGATCAACTTATATCAGATATTTTAATAGTTAGTTGTCGAGAGTGTATTTGACAGGATTTCATTCATTTTGTTAGATATTTGTTCGAGCTGAACTTGAAATTAAATGATCTGGAGAAAAACCTTAGCAAGATAGAGAAGATTTACCAGTTTGAGTAATATGAGAAAAGTAAACTTATGGGACAGCAACAGTTTTCTTATTTTTGGCTTTAGCAGGCATAAACACAAGATCTTTTATCACTGAAGTAAAATAAAATGCACTGTTCTGCTTAAATGTGGTGATAAAAATTGACTTTTTAAAAAGCAGCAAGAATAAGTTGTCCGGCTTCTGATTTGTCTTCCATGTCTGAAACCACATCAGGAATACTGGGTTATCTACTTATGGCAAAGCAGATTTGGCTCAGTATTAATGCTTTACCAAGAGTTTAGTTCTTTCTTCATATACGCTAATTATATTCAGTGAAAACTGACTTATCATTTTTTAAGGCAAATTTATTTTTGGTTGTTGTTGCCTGATATACTTTTCTTTAATGATTAACCTCTTTTCTTTAATATATCTAGCAGTGAAAAACTGCCAGAAACATATATTGGAGTACATGGGTTTGGAGTCAGATCTAGTATGGCAGTTCCTATATTACCTCTTTTGTCTGAGTTTTTTCTGTTAGTATTAGGAGAATGTACTTCTGAGTGCTAGTATTTTGTACCTTTCTGTCATTTCACATTACTTTTATTTTGCAAGTAACTTGGGAAACCTGTTATCCATAAGAACACCTGACATCTCCCTTTCAGTACATCTAGCATATTCTCAAACATAGATTAAGCATTCTCAGAGTGCTTAAGTTTTCAAGAAGAGATTCATAGTTCACATTAGGGCAATTATTCACATAGAAATATTCTGCCAGTTTCCCCTGATTAATTTACATATCCTCCCCCACCGCAACCAGAATCATGCAAAAACAAAGGTTAATATTTCCAAGTAAACATGCAAAA
>WHYT01014639.1:27125-72795 GCA_009806455.1 Tetrax tetrax
AGCTATGTAGTCAGTCAATCCATGCAGAAAATTCTGAAGTGACCATATGGAATCCTCTTCTATTGTATGAAACATGTAAGAATCTTTTGCCACAAAAATGAGTACATGAATCCCACTACAGTGCTTTAGCAAAGGGAATTATGATGAAACAACCACCATTTCTCTCCTAAAGTGAGATCTGGCACAAGATTTCCTATATTTGATCTTCTTTTGGACTGAGATTGTAATAAGAAGAAAGTTAGAATATTTTCTCAAAGAAATCTCTAACTCCTGCATGTCGAAAAAAAGTAAAATCTTGTTCATTTTGAAGTGTTTCACTGGTAATTTATACTGTGTTGAGGTTTTAAAAGTTTGACCTTCTGATTTTAAGCTAATTTTCTTTGTCCACTCTTCTCACCTAACAAAGCAATTTGATGACATAATTAAAACAATTTCAAAAGTAATTTTCACTACACAGATATTTTTCTAAAATTTAACTATGAGTTAAATCTGCTGTTGCTTTTTTTTTTTTTTTAATCTTTAAACACTCAAGTCCAAATTGTCTTTTTAACTGATACATTCTGCCCAAGATATCTGCATGTGGTAGGGTTACAACGTATGTAGGATGAGACAGCAAAACCCTCTTGACTTAAATAAAAAAAGAAAACAAACAAAAAAAACCCCAAAAAACCCCAAACAAACCACAAAACTACCTCTGGACTGCATTCACTACTATGAAACAACAAAATAATTACATTCCTTCTGTTAACATTGCATATGGCAGATGGGTAGATTGAGTGGATAAAGTGGGTGATGAAGCAGGGGAGGGAGGCCAGGCAGGGGAATGGTAGAGGTGCATGCATGCAAACAGATCTTGAGGTCACCTGGGAAGTTGGTGTTACTGTCAGGGCTGGAGCTCTTGGAAGAGGAACATTTGCTGCAGGAAGTGGATGAGCTGATGATCCTGGAGTAACAGTGGAGGGTGGTGGTGGAGGTGGTGCCACACGTTGTTTAGGCTTGTCAACTTCATCTAAGTTTATATCATCAAGATCTGTGGTATGAAGCTGCAGGCCACCGGCAAAACGCCGCATTGATGTGGCAGAAGGAGAAGCAGAAGGACGTCCACTTGCCAACTATGTGCAACAGAACAGGAGTCTGCCTTAACAGTTCATCTATTTGCAACAGCTCTGAAGAAATTAATGGCAAATGCTACACACAGTAGCTACACGCAACAGCTTTGGCTGTCGGGGCAGGGTGGGATGACACAAAAAAAAAAACAAACCACACAAAAAAAAAACCTGTATGGAGTCTTCAGAAGGTAAAAATCATAGGACAGATCACAGACAACACAACTCTTGCCTCTCTAGCTTCCATGAAGAGAAAGCAAGAATTGCTCCTTGCAAATGTGATTATATAAGAGGAAAGTAATTGAAGATGGGCTCTAAAATTCCATGACAGACTAAAGTTTGGTGTAAACATAACCACATAGCAATACAACAGGGGGAAGTAAGCTTAAGCAGCTATCAAACCAAAAAGTTTAGGGTGCTATGAAATTCAGATCCTCAGGAAGTTCCGAACCTTCTAATTTCTGTTAATCAACACTACATGCATTGTGGGGCTAAGACTCCAGAGTCTGAACATAAAGAGCAGCTCACCAAGTTTGTGTGCACGAAGAAGGATTCTATATATGCTGTTGAGTTGCTAACATTTATTTTATCAGTGATAAAACGGAAATATTTAGGAAAATACAGTTGATACTCTCATTTTGCTGTTTTGTAGACTTAGCTGAGGAAATACCAGAGATGAGCTGTCCTACAGACACACGCATCTTAGTCTAATATGACAATATTTCTCTCAAGTGGGTACCTCTGTTGACATTCTTTAGGATCTCCTTATCTGCCATACTCACCTCTTGGTACTAAAAAATAGAGAGTTCTTTGGCAGAGGTCAAGAGATCTTGACTGCTCTTGTACTCAAGTACTAGTTCAAGCCTGAATATTGTTCAGGTGCATTTATTCCTCAGAAGCATTCTGGTTTCGTGTTTTACATGATTTAACTGCTACCAAGCAGTTTGTAGAAGAATTGTAATAGAATATTTCTGTGTAATGTAATAGAAGAAGAACTGATGTAGCAAATACAACCCAGTGCTTGTCTTAAATCGGGGTAGAGCTCTGGAAATACAACAGTGATTTTAATCTGTAATGTTCCCTCTTAGTTTACAAAGTAAGGGCGGCAAAGATCTAGCAGAATACAGGCAGCCAAATTTGTTAGCAAGAGAAAACTCAGCATAGTCTTTCCACTGTCCTAGAGAGCTACACTGAAGAGCCACATGGATCTGAGCCCGAGGCCAGGAAGAACAGAAGACCAGCTGCTTTTTTCAGACCTGCTCCACATTGACCTGAAGGAAATTCATGCAAGAGTGTTCCCCAAGGGTCCCCTTTGTGGTTGCAGTTTCTCGGGGATCCTGGGGGAGTTCAACAGATTGCAGTGTTCCTCTTGAAAGCAGCTGTGCTTGGAAGAGAGCCAGAGCAACAGGATGGTGGGAAAGCCTCATTCCACATCTAGAACCATCAGGCTCTAAGGCACAATCACTATCTGCAACTCCCTTCATTTAAAGGGAATATTTAAAACACAAACTCAAACGTTATTCTTTGTGAGTTCTTATCTTCTTGTCATTTTCTTAACCTATACATTTACTCCATGCAATATAAGGAAGCATCCAAGAGCTCATCATCAATGATGATCTTATTTGCATAGGATACTAAAAAATATGGCTGGGTATTCTAGTGTCAGTTTTATTACCGGTAGCATGTCCTACCTAGCCCAAACAGCTCACAAGCCAATAAAACTGTTAATTTTGTGGTGATAATATACTTTAAAAGGACAAAATAAAACTGGTTCATTAAAATAATAATTTAAAAATCTGTAAAATATAGGAACAGCAAATGCTATAGATTGCAATTAATAAATTACTGACATTTGCTTCCCCCTCTTAGAATGAAGGCTGAGAGTGAAATATCAAGACAGATTTTTCTCTAGTAAAAATCTGCTGCTTTTAGGAGACAACTAGTAAGTTATTTAGAGATCATGCAATATATGGATAAACCAGAATTTTACCTCAGGAGACTCATTCTCCACAGAGGAAATCTGTTCTAACCGTGTCTGACAAAGTCTTTCCACCCAGTGCTGCACCTTTTCTGATTCTTCCAAGTCCTCTCGTTCTGTCTCAGACACCTTAACCATAACATCAATGCATGAAAAAAAAAGATTATAGGTATAGTTATAATACAAATATGTCTGAAAAGTATGAAATACCATTTAAATAAATTTAAAAATTCATTATGCTTTTAAGAATTATTTCCTATTTTGCTGTCTTTCATTAAATTCATCACTGCCCACGGACACTTATTAACTGCAGAGGTGTCCTCATTTGGGCAAAATCTGACTGTAGAAACAAGCGAATGTGGGAACAGAGTTTTGCAGTGAAACAGCAATTTTTAAAAACTTCATTATTCTTGACATAACTAAACAAGTGTCCTGCTAAGATAATTCCACTAAAGATTCAGCTCATTTTCTTTAAATACAATTTTGCACTTGATAGGAGAACACAACATACCTCTTGCACAAGACGATTTATTTTCAGCTGTTTTTCTTTCTCCAACATTCCTTCTTTCTCCTTGGCAAGTTTTTGCTCAAACTCCATTTCCTTTTTATTCTTCTTCTGTTCACAGAAACTGTTACTTTTTGACTTCTTTCGCTCTTTCCCTTTCTGGGAAGTTTTGGTGGTTTTGTTTTTCTTTATATTTTTAGTTAAACAGATTTTTACATCAGCTAAAAACTTTGCACACTTCAAGCTCAGTACATGAGTGTCTGCCTTGAAAATTTAATCACAGTCTGTGCAAGTATGGGGATGGTCTTTTAAAAGGAGATCTAAAGTCCATTTCCCCAGCAATTTGCAGGAAATTATACCTTATTTGGAGGGCCTGTGCATGTTAATGTAAGTTGGACAAGATGGGACAGTTAAACTTTCTTGCTCCTCTGCAAAGTTACAACATTAGAGCACAGAGGCCCAAGACAAAACTTTGAATATTCAAACAGTTTTGGTTAGGTCTTGATTTGACATCTCTCTGTTCTGGCATTTTCATATAAATACAAGATTGACTGCTTCAGGTGACAGATGCTCATGTATAGGGAGATGTAAATATTCTAGGCATAAAATACCTTCATGCATATCTCCTAAAACCAGCACTGCATGCCTTATTACCACTGAAATCAGCAATTACAAAGTAAGGGCTTAGATCAGTGCGGAACCTGAATTGTTCCCAGGAAAGAACACTGTTATCATGAAGACCAAGTAGCTTGCAGTACCCTCCTACAAGCACTGAATAAAATCTGCACACGTGAGTGAACTAATACAGCACAAAGTAACTCCAAAATTTCACATGCAGAGCGCAACCAAAGGGGAAAACTACATAGTCTTTTTGGAGCGTGTGTTCCTGCTGTCTTCGAAATACACTCTGCTCCTTATTTCAATTTTAACGTCACATTTCTGCTACCCTCTCCCGTTTGTACTGGTAGGGCCTAGTTCATATCTGAAAGCCCATGCTCTCCTTTTATTCACCAAAAAGTAAAAAACAAGAGCAGCTGGACACTTACTGTCAATTACTGCCAGTGCCCAGAGAGGCAAAACTTCAGATCTGATTTTGCTCTGCTCATCATCATCAGCTACTGATTTTTCATAGTGGTTTTGGGAATTCAAAGCATGAACATGCTTAACCTTACATAGCACTATGTGGAAGGTCTCCCTTCCACTTTTTATGTATAATATTGCTAATAAAGCCTTGGAAAAGAGATATTTTCCCTAGCAGCTACAAAAGGCAGTTCTCCTAGTCAAGAATCATCAGAGACAAAAATTTTTAAAAAGTTCAAGCAAAAAAAAAAAAAATCTAGCTTTTCACACTAATGTTTTAACATAAATATGGTTCTGTTGGCTTGTTTTATTCAAGGCTAATTACTTTGTACCTTAATAAGCATTGCTGATATTATCTTATCTGCTAATAGAATCATAGAATCACATGGTTGGATGGGACCTATAAGATCATCTAGTCCAACTGTCTTCCCACTACCATTGCTGCCAGAGCTACTAAACCATACCTTGTAGCTCCTCATCAAGCCGCCTCTTGAACACTGCCAGGGACGGCGACTCCACCACCTCCCTGGGCAGGCCATTCCAGTGCCTGACCACTCTTTGGGAGAAAGTTTTTCCTCACGTCCAACCTAAACCTCCTCTGGTACAACTTGCGGCCATTTCCAGATACATTTAGTACTGTCAACTAAACATAACATCTAGCAGATCAACCTGCTAGGTATCAATTTGAAAAATTACTTAATTTAAAGGCACACTAAGCAGTACACATGCTAAAGTGTTCCAGAATATGAACACATATCAGACAATCTTAGCTGCATTCACTGCATTCAGATACAACAGGATGAGTCATCCTTTCCATCCATTTTCCCCATGGATTGAGTTTACTTCCTATTAAAGACATTTTTAGTATAGAGTGAAATTTTCATTTTCAAACAAACGAAAAAAAGCTATTAGCAATTTGGAGTAGGATGAAAATTCATCACTTTCAGCTTTAAAAATATTTCTAAAAGAAAAAGATTAGAATACATGTTTTCAAGCTTCTAGTCCACACTGTGTAGTAGAGTTCAACAGGAACTGGGTAAGATTTTGATTACTATATTAAAAGGTATTTGGAGGTTCTCTAAACTATCTTCGTCAGCAGCAATACAGAAGATCACCTATTTGTGTGAAGGGAGTGTTTATATTTTTTAGATAGAAATCCTAACTGTGCTGACTTTCACACAAGTTACAGATCCATGATGATGTACAGTCCCCAGCAGTACAAAATGGTACTGGAGTGTACCATCACTTCCTATTCTCAATTAAGGAGAATAAGCATTTCCTGTCCACACAGAAGGTTCAAGTAATAGTCCTAAATGGTGACACAAATACTTCATCTATCAGATACAATCCTGACCTCCTCAGAAGCCTTGAGTTCTCAGGAGACAGACATATGAACTCTCCTTGACACTTCTACCCCAGTTAATAACCATCAGCCATCACAAAAAAAAAAAAAACCAAACAAACCCAAACCACACAACAAAACAACAACCTATAACATGGCTAATATACATTGAAAGAAATAAAGATAATAAAGCAACAGCAGGAATAAAGTATTACTTGAAACTCTAATAATTTGAAATTGCAATAGCAGCAACTCTACAGATATAAAAGTATTCTATCAAGCTTAAAGATTTTCAGTTTTTATTGCTCATCCTGTGTGATGTACGTGGCTAAAAGCTTTTTGCCTTTAGCGCTCCTCTTACTGGGAGATATGCAAAGGTATAATTGGGAACTGCATAATTGGTTCCCAGTGAAGTTTCTTCTCTGTAATTTTTTAATACATTATTCTGAGGACTTTTGGAGAACAAAGACATGCACTGCCCACCTGTACTGAACACCTTCCACAAAGTATTGACATACACTTCCCACTGCAGCCAGCAGGACTTGAAAAGATAAAAGTATTCGAAAGGACATCCTAGGCAGATGCATCCCAAATGCATCTTAATTTGGGCGCAAGTTAAAAGCAGCATTTGACTATAACAAATGTCTAGTACCAACAGAGAAGAAGAAAAGAGAGAAATTAAAATTGAAATGCACGGCAAACAAATTCACATACCAAACTTTGTACCTTGCGGATTGTGGGAAATTTTCCCTCATAGCGATAAAACCATCCAAAAGCTACAAAAAGGTAAAGGAAAAGTTGGTTTTCAAAGAAAAGTCAAAGACTGGTTCAGATGCAGATGAATCCACGCTGATACATGTAACTGATTAAAATTTATTTGAAGGTGCAACACCAAAGGTTTGATACTACATGACAAGTTCTTAGACTACTTCTTGATCAATTGTGCTAGTACATTTAGTCACAAGTTACCCTTATTTTACTGATACACATTTTATGTTAGGCAAAGCAAATGCAACAAGTAATCTGCACACAGAACCATACAGTCATATGCACTGCTAAGATTTCTATGGTCACAGTCCTACTTTATACTAGTTTTGACGAGTCTTCTTAAAATGAAACAAGTATTCAAACCTATTCAAGCTTGTGGTAGAACACAGTGGTGTTTAAGGACACAAGGAAAGCTCCATTTCCTAGGATAAAATACTTTGAGCCAAGTACATAAACATTAAAAAACACATTACTAAGTAATAACATACAAAAGAATTAGTTATCATAATTTTATATAATAAACACTGATAACACACAGAGCTGTCAAATACAACCCACCTTTCTGTAGGACTGATAGATTTGGCATTTGTATCAAGGTATCTTTAGAAAGTAATAACAGCAACAGTATCATAACCTTTCAATATTTACCAAAGGACCACTCATATAGCCCTAGCAAAACCAGATGACCAGTTCAAGTGTCAAGGCTGACTGTCAGGAGGAAGGGAAACACAGGAAGAATCTGAATCAAGATAGGAAGTTAAGGCCGAGCAGCAAACCTGTTTGTCCTGCTTCACGATCACTTCATCCATGCCATCTGTTTCAAATTGGTCATGTGTAACTCCCTTTAAATCTACTAGAGAAACAAAGGAGGAAAGGAGTGAGGCAATAGAAATGACAGTCTAACTGGAGGTTCCCACGGAATGAAAAAAAGAGTTCAGCAATGTGTGACTAGAAGTTTCCATGAAATAAAAAGAAGTTTAGCAATGGGATATTTTTCCACATAATTGAAAAAAAAAAAACTGAGCTCCTGCTTAAATCAAATCAATTTCCAACCTCCTTCAACCCTGAAGAGCAGTTAGGATCTGCATATGGCCAATTAGTCTGCTCTGCTATGCAGGAAAGCCTGCAGAGGTAGCTTTTCCTGTAATTAAACCATGAGCAGTTCTGGGATATCTGCCTTCTACTCCACTGTCACTGAGGTAAATGCTATACAGAGAAAACACTCTCCCAAAGAATCAGAAAACTAAATGGATAAGAAATGGTTGCAGAAGAATCAATTCCCCTTCTCAGTTTCTCATCCATGAAAATTTAAGTTCTGAATTGTGTGCTTTTAACAAGTACATGCTCACACATTTTGCTGTCCAAGCTCTTAGCATACAAGATTATTTTTGCAATGGTTGTAAACACCATGCTATCATCACTTCATTTGCAAGATAGTTGCTAAAAGAGCATGAAGAAAGTGATATGAAGAAAAATGACGTGGTAAATACTTTAGCCTGAGAATAAATAAATTAGATGTGAAAAGTACACCGGCAAAAAAACAGATTTGTCAAAAGATCTAGAAAAAGCGCTTCTAAAAAGTTGATGATTCTTAAAAATCTTTGATTTTTCTCTTTTTTTTTTGTCATGTCTTACTGTTGTTTTACAACAATGGCTTCCATTGCATTTTTTAAAAATAATATTTAATATATTCTTTATTAAATTAAGTTGTTTACTGCTTGTCATCTAAGAGAAGCAAGGGAGCTTCAAGACATTCCTACAGTTTCCAAAAACTGCCAAAGTAAGAGAGGATCAAGGTCCTGCTGAAGAGATAAGGGAAAAAAAAATGTTTAAATTTTTCTGAGAATTAAACAATGAATTCATTTCCTCCAAGCCAAAAGAAGGGATTCCATATCTACCTTTTCTAGTTAGAAGCAAGCAGACAAAAATACTCAAGCCCCTAATCTCCACACTGCTTTAGAGTAAGGAAGAAGAAAAAAAAAGAGAGCAATAGGAATAGTACAAAGTGCATTCACTCACTCCAAATGACACTGCAAATCCAGTACGTTTTCTACCTTCAAACACTCCACCTCCCAAGGTCTCTTATCAAATATAAAAATGATGTTAAATTATTTGCTGATATGATTAATGCAGAAAGCTCAAAGCTGATTCCAAATGAAAGACAAAAACCAAACACTTGTCTCCTCTTCTTCACACCTTCATTTTCACGTTACAAAACTCACTTACAAAAAGCCCATAAAATCTAAAATACTACTTATAAGTAATATTTTCTTCAGTGAGATGAAAGCACTCACATGTATAGAACTTCGTATTCGAATATCACTTATCTACATAGATATAAAAACATCATATGAAAAAATGCAGCACTACTTAAATTTAGACACATAGTGGAAATCGGCACAAGTCTACTGATGCAGGATCTGCTCTGTGAAAAGGTTGACAAGCAAACATTGAACAGAAACAACATGGAAAGCAATGCATCAAAACCCCAAGCTGAAGGGATTGACACTTCAGAGAATTTCTTAGTGAGCTCTTCTTTTCTTTTCTTTTTCCTGCTGCTGCTGCTTATTAAAAACCATGACTTTTTCAGTGGATGTAGATTTTGAGAGCTAGGTACCGGCTAAATAAGAGATATTAAATTAATCTATCACATGTTTCAAGCCTTCTGACAACAACCAAGTCACAACTAGCTTGGCCTGAACACAAACTGCTGATATATTCCATACAGCTTAGGGATGTGTCTGAAGCAAACACCTTCCCGAGGAAACAGACAGAAATAAATCACTTACTTTTGTGTTTGGAACGAGGGGGAGAGTGCACTTCTGCAGTTATGGTTTTTAGAGATTTGGGGGGTTCTTTGGGACCCCAGTCTTCTTCCCATGCCTTTTTAAATTTCTCTTCCTCTGCTGTTATCCTACAGGAAAAAACCAATGCAGCTAGCAATTCTGAGTATAAAAACAACAGCATCAATATAAATTCATTACAATTATTTAGTGTTCAGTATGTTTGGTTTTTTTATCCTTAATATAAAGCATAATAAACTGACCCCTCCCGCAAATGAAATTCCTTTAATCAATCTAAGTTTCATTTACTAAGATAATTTGTAAAATATAGTGTCACTGGGTAAAATATTCTTATTTAGTATTGACATATCTAAGGCCTGTTATATATAAACACCTCCACAGATATTAAGGCCAGAGTGATAAACTATACTGACTGTCACATTAACTGAAGCCAAAAACATCTCTAACCTAATTATTTTTCATTATTAGAACTGGGAATTATCTATTAGAAAAATAGTCGGTTTTAACTACAATACTAATTGATAGAACATCTACCACATGCCTAAATTGGATGGTACAATGGTAAATTATACCTGAAGTGTGTCTTATTTCTATGTCTTATCCCCACTTTGATGATTGCTTCCTGAACATATAGTCCCAGGCTACACTAAAAAATGACTCTTCTCAAAAAGAACTAAATACTGATGAGACACAAACCACATTAAATTCAGCATTCTAGGAAGAAAAGAAAAGAAAAAAAAAAAAGAACACTTCAAGTCAAAGGAACTCATAAAACAATGAAATCACTTACAAAGGCACCATGATCAAAAAAAGGACATTTTGAAGGAAAATTCAGCAAATCCCAAGTAGGTCACAAGAGAACTGCTCTATATCCTTGTAGCTTGTATCTTCGTATACGGTATCTTTAAGTCATTCAAGATCTATTCTTGGCTGTAGTCTGCCTTGAACTGGTAAACTGATGTATGGTGCCAAAACTTACCAGCTCTTAGATATATATAAAGCTATTTATACTTGGATTATATTTTGCATCACTAAATTACCTAAGGTAAAATTTAAAAACATCTACATGTGGTCAAATCACTATTAAATCTGCAGCTGAGGTCCGTAGTTAAATTTGGAGGCATAGTCAACAGCATGTTGAATGTTTACATTTGTTATTACATTTCATTTTAATGGACAAAAAAAATGGGGTTACAATGTAACTTGAAGTACACAGAACTAAAGACTTCTGCTATTTGGGTACATATTAAATTTATTCCTAAAATGTATGCAGGATACTAATTAAAGGGCATTCCTTTATACAAGGAATTCCTGCAGAAAGGATTTTTAAAATGGAGCAAAGGGTCATCCTCACAAATTGCATTATATCCTAGTGAAACTTCCTGTCTGCAATTGCTTGTTAAATCTAAGCATTACAATATATAAGTCCCCATATTACCATCCTCTCTCCTCTACACCAAGGAGATTGACACTGACTTAGCCAGTTTGGGTTGTAATATGGAAAAACTTAAGTACGCGAGCAGCACTTGGAAATTATTCAATGAAGACATGCTGGACCTTACAGTGAACAATCTTAGCTCTAAAAGGCTGTATCAAAACAGATATTGTCCAATTTCACATTATCTTTCATGCACTTTCCCAACATCATTTAGAAGGGAAATTAATTACTGTGATAACAACATGTTACACCGGTTAATTTTAAAGTTCCAAACGTAAAACAATGCTTAAGTTACTTGTATAGTACTGACTTTATTACCTTTGAATGTGTCTAGTTCCTAGAATCATAGATTTTAAAAATCAGAATAGACTGTGGTAACAAAATCAGATTTCCTGAATAAAACAGGTTATAGAACTTCCTGCTTTCAGTGCCACAGTTTTAATTTAATTAGTTCTCTCCTTAGAAAACCAAGTCTACTTAAAATTTATGATGACTGAAATTTCTACTAAACTTAGTCCTTATTTTAGTAGAAATTTACATAGCTTTTGTTTTCAGAACTGTCTGATAGACTGAAAGGGATATTAAATTCCACACTGTGTACACTCTTGCAGATTGTGAACAAACTATTTGATTTTTGGTTTTATTTTTTAAAATACAAGCTAAGTGGATACGTCATCAAACCCCCGAGTATACATGTTTTCCCACTCTTTAGTCATTCTTCTTTGTTTCTTCCCGGATTCCTTTCCTTGCAGTATTCCTTTTTTTTTCTGCTAAGATTTAAATGCAGTGGTTTAGTGAGAACCAACTAAACATGTTCTGAGACTCAGAATTCCCTTAAACTTCTCTATCCATTTATAACATATTTTTAAAATACACACCTTACTTAAGTTTCACATTGAATTTATTATCACCGTAATCCTCATGCTTTCCAGGTGCTGGTTTTCAGATCAGTTTCCTATGCTGTAACTGTGATGTACTGACTGAAATGCATTGGACCCTACGCTTCGCTAAATGGATATCTATACAATTTTATTTGAAAAGAATATGCAGAATGTTTTCAGCCAGATATAATATGTAAGATCCCTTTTTCAGGTAGCATATTGTCTATGTAGGTTTTTACTTACTGCTCTATTTCTCTGCGATATCTCTCTTCTTCCTCTGCAGCCTTCTGGGAAATCTCCAGTTTTCTTCTATAATAATAGGAATTAGGACACAATGACAGAAATAATATTTGATGAGTAATAATTTGCACAAAGTGTGTCAGCATATAGTTAGTAAAAGATATAGACAGTAAATAGAGCATTGGGGAAAAATGCTCCTTTTTAAAAGCCGTCTTTAAGATACCAAGGGTTCAACATATTTTTGTAGGAACCCTGAGGACATTCATGACCATCTGGATAATAGCAGCTTATCATCTATGTAACTGTGTAAGTCACTATCTCTTCCTGAGACAATTCCATAGTGTGTTATTGTAAGAGTATAAAATTTGTAACTGCTACAAATAAAGGATGAGGGAATGGCATCAGGAAAATAACAAATATCCCACTGAATCACAGCGGTATGACAGTCAGGGAACAAAGTGATCCTTCTACTCAAGACGTGTTTGAATGACACCAGCATTAAAAACCCACAACATCAAGAGCACCACAGGATAAGGATTTATGAACAGAGACTCTGCAAGAACAAAATTAAATTCATCTACAGTTGTTCCTGTATTCCATGCCCTTTCCAAATCTAGGCTAAATTTTTCAGACTGTCCCATGCAGAGTCCTTACATTCTCTCTTTCTCTTGCTGCTCTTTGATGATTTTGTTAGTCTCCAGTGCAAGTCGCTTCTGATGCATTAACTCCTGACGTTCTTGCTCACGGAGATGTGCTTCTCTCTGCCTTTCTTCTTCAGTCATGAACAGCTCCTTTCCCTGCAATCAGAATTGCCACTCAAATCAGTTGTGAAAAAAGTCTTATGAATGCAGTTCTTCTAGGAAATAATTCAAACCTGATTACGTACTAGCACATCTGCCATCTCCTCACATTACGTTTTCTGAGGAATGCTTTTGGAAAGACCCTGAAAGATCTGATCACTTCATTCCAAAGAGCTACCCCAGTTTCAATCTCAAAGTTATGATGTGCTGAACACCTCAGAAGAGGCATGCAACTACTAAAGTCAGCAACAACAGTCATGCCAAAGACATGCTCAGTGTGTCACTGAAAAAACTCCGCATTACACTTTCTCAAAATGTAACTGAGCAATGCAATGCTAGAGAACAGCACACTGAATGAATCCCAATGTGGAAGACAACTACACAGTTACTGTGTTCTAATGCTCTTGTGGAAATTTATGTGCTGATGTGGAAATGTACCATCAGTCAGGAAATGCAAATAGAGGGAATGTACATTGCCAAATGTTATATATAGCTGATGTGTTTCAGTTGGTTTTGTTCCTGTTTCATTTGCTTTACAGTTAAGACATCAGCACTATTTTCTATTCAAGATATTTCCAAGGTGCTATTTGTGGAATACTTTGATAACATTTATCTAATTTTCATTACTGAAATCAAAATCCCATGTTAATTAGGAAAGCAGAATTCGTCACGTCTCTAAGGCTCAAAATAGCTTGAACAAAAACAGACAGTGAAGAATGCCTTTGTACCGTAGTCTTTGCTAACTGAAAAACAGGAGTAGAGAAGTTGCTTCCTTTTGCAACCTGTTCTTCAGTACAAAGACATGTATTGAGGAAAGGAGAGACATGCAAGGTGAAGTAGGATGGAGCAGAAGAGTTCCATAGCAAAAATTCTCCGTTTTAAGGATGCAATCCCAGTGGTACATGCTGGGGTAGATCCCATCTTTTCTAACAGTTGGTAACATACTGGGAGTTGAAACTAAGTCGTTAGGATGTTATGTTCCTGAAGCTTAATCAACTAGTCTGGAGCATTTGGAGCGTTTGTTTAAATAATATCTATGAAGCCTTTGGGCAACTGCACCTGTAAGAGTAGTTCAGTTAAACCATTAATTCCTTAATATAGCCACACAGTATACATGAGCCCTTAGGAAGTAACTTAAAAGATTTAATAAATCTTGTTTTCCCTATTTAATTCAGTTGCAAGGCAATTAGAAAATACTGTCTTTGATTAGTCTAAGGAAGTTGAGTAAAAACATGAAAACACTTATTGAAAGCCACACTGAAGTCAATTGGAAGATTTAATGCATTTCACTTGGCTTTAGACTGAGCCCCAAAGGTGTACAGTTCTGTTGCACAGAATTGTCGAAATGGAAAAATGAACAATTTTCAATCCGTTGATACACTAAAGAGATCAGATAAACAGTTACACAAGGAATTAATTTGGAATAAGACTAATACATCAGCTATTCGCATGGAAAAATTAATTGACTCCAATCCAATTCCCCTTTTGTGTTTCAGCAGAAGCAGCTATCTACTAGAACAGCAGCTCTCAAACATGAGAAACCATTACAATAAAGTTAATTTCAATTAATTGTCAAGGGAATGGTTTTGCACTGGCCCACAGTCATAAAGCTGTTTTATTTGAGAATACTGTGGATAGATAGCAATGAAATAATCAAAAGCCACTCAACACTGCCCTAGTTTGAAAGAATTTAGTGATACAAGTGTTATAATGAAACCCAGCTTTACTCCTTAAGTACTTATTTTTACCATTTATTTGCCCACATATACTACTTACAGCGCCTGCTACCACAGAGATAGTCAAAGTACGACTACTTTTGAGAACTCTGACAGCCTGCAAATTAAAACAAAACAAAAATCAGTCTGAATTAAGTTATAAAAGGCCTATATATACAGGATGAAAGATTCCGGTTGTCAAGGTTGGAATTTCCAGAAGATCTACCCGAACTAAACAAGGTGGTAGGTATCTCCAAATTCCCACGTCCAATACACAACCTCTTTGCTTAAGTAGCCTGATATCAAAACATATTTTTCACAGCCAGGAAAATCAGACAGATGCTTAATAAGCTGACGACTACATATTAGGGGAATTAGGAAGACTTGATCTTACCTCTTTATGATCCACATTAGAAAAGTCCACTCCATTTACCTCAACAATCTGATCACCGACCTAAAGGGGTTAATCCAAATTTTAGTATAGATTAAGTCCACATAAGAAATGAAATCAGAGACAGATATACTCTCTAACATTCTTAATTCAATAATCATAGGTATGGGCAGAGTACAAGGGGAACAGACCGGGAACTGGTCAGGCACGCACATCCTCCCATATTACCATTTCCCATTGCCACTGTTTGAGACTGAACACTGAGCTTGATTGGTCTGCCCAGGAGGGCACTTCTCATGTTCTTAAAATTTAGGAAACTCGCTTCATTTGAAATGGAACCACACAGCATTTCTTTCCCATGGAAAAAACAAAACCAAAACAAAGCCAAAACCAAAACACAGCTAGTGACTTTACAGTGACCCAGAATACTAGAAGTACTAACTATCAAACAAGATTTCCTTGTGGAATCTACCTTGGAAGGTGGCATACTTACCTCTAAGCCCACCTCTGCTGAAAGAGAACCCGGCTTAACATTGCTGATAAAAATGCCTGGTTTTTGTGTTGGACCACTAGAAATACTGGTGTAATATAAAAACAAACATTTTAGGATAATATTTATTATTTATATTACAGTGTAATACAGTGAGTTGTTTTCTCATAATTTGTTTATGAATAAAGAATGTTTTTGTGGTATTATCCTGCTCTAAAACAAACATCAAAACTTGCCAGTACACACACAATAGTTTATCATCGTACTTTTCTGTTCTTTATGCCACAAAACTGTGATTTAAGAAAAAGATATAAGAAAAATATTCAAGCTTCTAGATTTTTCCTTAGATGTTGAAACTAACACAATATACTGACCTAAACTGTCAAAGGGACTGGGACACTAATGACATGGGAAAGCTAGCATGTAACACAATGAATAATTACTAATTGCTTCCACTTTTACTCACTGAACTGCAGGATACTACATGTTTAGTACAATGTTATTTTTCAGGATTCTTTATTAGAAGCAAGAAGGATGTTTCAACGAGGGGCCAACATCTTGCCTGGAAACTTTAAGCTGCAGTCTAAGCTGGCCCCAAACACAGCAATGATTTTTGTAGATATATATCCAGTAGGTGATGTTGAACCACCCCTCCAGGTCTGTAAATATTTTTTAAAAAAATCTTTAGATTTTCCAAATAATATGAAAGAAAGCTTATGCCTTAGAAAATATTCCGTGCAGTTCAATCTTGATAACCACAATATATTCCTAAATATCTAAGAAATCCTCCAATATCCCTTCTATCTCAAAACCTCCATAACTAGCTGCAAAGACAGAACTCTGAGAAGCATCTGTTCATACTTCTAAAAATCTTGCAAATTCAATGTTACTTTTAGGAACTGGATACAGCTGTGAGATGGCTTCTTAGTTCTGAAAATGGTCACAGAAACCAGTTTAAGTTCAGGGAGTGAACTTGACACTGGACAGCGCTGGAACTTGCTAACCCACAGGGCAGCATTTAAAAGTATTTTAATATGTAAAAGCATTTAAAAGATTCAATTCCATGACAAGTTGCATTACGTCACTTTCAGCCCGTTCTTATTTTTAAATTTAATTTTTTTTTTTGTTTTAGGTCAGAACTTGTAACACGGGCATTTATGCTTTGTCTAATAACACATGATGTATGCCACAGATATCCTCTTGTTCCCGTTTGGCTTTCTGATTCAGCATGGATCTCCATTTTTCTGATATCATATCAATGGAGGGTGGAAACAACTGCCTCAGATGTCTCACTTATCAAACCAGTGACATTAAGTAAGAAACATGTACCCACCTGCACCCCACGCCTTTTGTACCAATCAAGCTAATGAAGATTTTCTTTTCTTTATTGTCCCTCCCTCCAGAAGAAGCAAGACCAGCAACACTGCCCTTTCCTTCCTGTAGGGGGATTTAAAAATTATTTAGTTTTTATTCTGTGTTGAAGTCTTATCAAGACTGCTACAAAACTTCATGAAGTTAGGATCAAACCCTGCCAATATAAAGATAAGATTCCTCCGAGGTCCTACTGGAAATGAATCTGGAGTAAAGTACTTTCAGTAGAGCTGCATGCCTGAGGTGAAAGACTGAACTTTTTATTTGGAGAAGATTGTTCAAATAGTCAAACTCTGTCTTCAGAAAAGGATGAAAGGAAATTAGAGGAAAGTGATATGGCAAAATAATAATTTAGATGTTCTCAGAAAAAAAAGAGCAGGAAAAATACATGATAGCATTCACTATGTGACTAAGTCTTTCTTCCTGAAAACAAAAATTAATGTAATTGAGGTCTCTCTTTTCATTGCTGTAAGCCATAGAAGTTACTTGCACTCATACCTGTCATTTCTCCACTAATATAGTCAAGATAGGCCAAATAATCTGTTAAACGTGATATAGTAGAACTATAGCTTGGCAAGTTAATAGGCTCAAGCAAAATAAAGTACCAATTAAATAAGTAAAAGACGTTTCATTTGTATCCTGCCCTTTTCTTATCTAATGATTCTAGAATAATTTCGTATCACAAAAGATGTTTCTCCCAGAACACTTGTAACAAGATATTGCATCATAGAAATACATACAATAACTTCTATGATAAGGTCAGAGAAGAAAGTGTTTCAGAACCATTACAGATCTCCCAGAAGACACCTTAATAAAACTCTTACCCCAGAGTCTGACACAAACTGGTCTACATATTGCCATTTAAGGGGTTCATCTGCTGAACTGGAAGAAGAAAGTAGTTTAAAATAATGGGGACAAAATAAATGTGAATGTATTCAAGAAGCTACTTTGGAATGTGGTCTCCTATTTTGCACCCACAAGTTCCTTTGGATACAATTCACAACAGCTGGTTTATTTTCCAGAAATCTAAATAGAACATCAAACAAGCATACAATTATTTAGGCTAGTAAAGCTGGTTAAACATAAAATTGAGAAAATCTCTTCAAGTGAAAATTTTGGGAAACTCTAAGACTGAAAATAATCATAACAACTTGAACAGCTTATATAAATATCTATCAATGCGGGACACACCTCCTGTCATTAACATTTCTCAGACATTCCACTTAAAGTTTCAACTTTTCAACAAAAATTGGAAGAGGACAATAATTTGAAATTTTTCTAAGCTCTGAAGTAATCCTCAGATGTGATGTAGACAGAGAAGGAGTGAAGCTCTCTGTTAAGCTAGGTGCATTGATAATGAAATTTCCAGGTAATATCCATGAATAATGAGGAAATAGAAATTGGTTCAATTAAGTAAACAACTGACATAAAAAGTCAGATTCATCAAACGAGTCATCTGCCTGTTTATCACAAAGGATGTGATATTTTAATATCACAACTACAGAGATGCTCACTCACACATTTTCAAATATACAGATAAATACAAAGGTTCTTTGTATTTATGGATATGGAAGACAATGTGACAATGAATAATTTGTTCTCAAACTAAATGCCATTACCTTTTGACAGGTATCATACCAATATCTGAAAAATAAAAATACTTTGTTAAGTAACACTTTCTAGAGATCACTAGCAACCTATTAATAGCAATCTTTAGTGATACAGGTGAATTTTTATGTTACTTACGTCTTACTTTTATGGAGACTATTTTCTTTGTACGAATGAGGTTTATGACTTCTTCATGTGTGCATGATGAAATGGAATATCCATTTATACGAACTATCTCATCTCCAACCTCAAAAATTAAAGGAAGAAGAAAAAATAAATTAGGAATTAATGTTAAAATGTTTTTAAGTAATGATGCAATCTGGCAATCATTTTGATGCAAAGGTTTGACAGTACTGAGTACTTTTTGAATTTCAGGAAATGTTAAGATCAGATTTACCTGTATTTGTCTGAACTAAATATTTAACACCAAAAGGGCAGATTAATTGTCAAATAACCATTTTATAAATAATATCTAGTGGAAAGTATAAAAATTGGTCTCTACATATGAGACTTGTACTCCACAGATTACCTTAAACACAAGCGTCCATAATTCAATTAAAATATTTTTGGAGTTATCTTCTTCCTTTATGCTTCAGAAGTTTAAGTTTGCTTTTACCATATGTTCTCTGAGATACCTTCTTAACTATTTTGATCAATAGTAAACTAAATTTGTCTTATTACCTTCCCTGATTCTGAATTCAGAACAATGCATTATTTTAATGGAATTTACCTCCATTTCACACATGCAACACCTGATTAATCACAGTACTCATCTACTAGCATAACGAATGCTTATTCTGAGATGCAGTATTTTAAGTCTTCTTGGATCATCTACATTAGTTACAAAATTGCATGCTACTTGTGTGACAGATTTTCAAGTGTTTCACAGCAGCAACCCATCATACACTATGATCGAGAAGATATACCACCACCCTACTGTGGCCCCTAGGCTGTGGCATATCCCCTGTTACATGACATGAAAAAAGTGAGGAAACTTGAGACAGAAACACAGAAGGAAGGTCTCAGCAGATAGAAGGCAAGTCAATCACTTATTCCCAAGATTACTCAGACCTCCATGTGTATGCAATACATATTTGGGCTCCATGGGTCCATAGACAGCTACAGAACAGACCAAGAACATGCGCTCTGAATAGCAGAGACAAAACTAGTTTTACTCCCAAGGCAAATTAAGATGAAGAGAACTCAACTGAAAGGAGCAGTAATTTGCACTCTGTCTTCCACCCTAACGGACTGGCTCGGGGCCTCTATACAGATACAGGCCCTCTGATTACCTTCCAAACCTACGTGTCTTTTGTTTCACAAAGTGGGTGTACAATGGACTGAAAAGTAATTGGAATTTTCCACCCTGCACCCTGTCGTGCAGGAAAAGATGTAAGGATTTTACTAACAGAAAAAAAAACAAAACCAACAAACCAACCAAACAAAAAAAACCCCAAAACCACCAAGTATTCAAGAGAAAAAAAAATAATACTAGATAACTTTAAGTGTATACCAGCATAAAAGAGAAGCTTAATTGCCATGTACGTACTCACCTCAAAACAGTTCAATATTGTTCTGAATAGATCACAGAAAAACTCTCATGAAGGAATGAGAGCAGAAATACAAAACCAACTGAACTGTCCTCCAGTATCCATCTTTATATTAGTATACTGCATCAAAAAGAAGTAATGTATCTGGAAGCAAAAGACTGTAGAAACAAATCTATGTGGTGCATTCAATTTTTCTCCAAGACTCATTCATCATCTGATCCTAAAACAGGCCAGCTTTACACAGAAACTAGATATCCCCTGGTATAGAAATTCAGTACAAAGACCATTCTCTAGCAAAGACAATTCCTCCAAAGCAGGGTGGCTCCATGTAACCTGTTCTCTTAGGAATCACCCCTGGCACACGTTAGCCGCTGGACTGCGTAAGAATTGATCAAAAATGCTTGCTGGCATAGACCAAAGGCCACTCTGGGGACCACACTAACGTTTATCAGCAATGAAATGGCAGCACCCCAGAAACATTCCCTGACAGTATTCACTGGTGTAGAATAGACACGGTGCCACAAGCATTCAGCCACTTCTATGAAAATTTAAATCTTATTTATCAGAATACACAAAAGAACTAATAGAACTAATGTTTATTTCGTGATAAGGTGACAGTACATAATTGGAAAGCTTTTATTTCAAAAGGTTTCCCTTCCTGTAATATAAATCCAAATTTGATACAATGACTAGACTAGAAATTTCCACATTTCTCTGAACTCTGCCTAAGGAGAAGGCAGTGGATGGAGGAATCAGTGATGGAGACATTGCCCGCTTAATTTAAGGTTGTATCTTATCGGTGGCTCAGGACAACACTGAAAAATGCCAGGCCCTGCCTAGAGCATTATAAGCAAAGACTTTTACCTAATGTGAACCACGTGATGTGGCTATGTGAAAAGTAGTACACACTCTCTTCTATAAGGCAATGCAAATCAATCCTCTGTACAGTAGGATACACAAATAATTACCAGGAAACAGCTTTAGCAACACATCATCAACAATACTCTTTTATACCCCCATGCTTTGATCTCTACATGAACAAAGCCAAATACTTTGTCTTTACCACTTTCCAGTACAGCTTCTTAAAAATTATTGTGAACATTTATTACATAAAATGTATCAAAATGCCACCCTGATAGTAGACAGGACTTTTCTCATTAACATCAACAGAACAGGATTTTGTTTAACTTTTGCATTCCCCCTCACAAATGCGTCTGCTTTCACAGCAGCAGTATCCCTAGTTAATGATTCTCTAACATTTTCCACTTAAATACTCAAGTTTCAAGATGTCAGATTTCAGTTTAGGTTTAAGCATTCTATGCTGGTATCTGCATCAAGCTGATTTCAATTTTCAGCAAAGCTAACGCAACAAGTTCTAAACAACAAAATTTGAGTCGAATACATTGTCATGCTCATTTTAAAAAAGTACTTTTTTGAGAGGCTCTGTGCTTTCATTTTAAGTTTGGAAAAGATCCTTATACTGCAAATTAAGAGCATGATTTTTACAGTCTTAGTGAACATCTTTACTGAATAAAAAGTTTAGGGGAAGAGACAGGTTCATCACAACACATCTGGTGATAGTTAATATAAAGACTCTGCTATTGTAGTTCTGATCTGGGGGGAACTTTCCTTTCATCTGCTGAGTTTGAGGCTGTCGGTGCACCCGCCCCTGGTACCAAGATCAGTTGTGAACAGACTTTCAGCTGCTTTGCAGATGATGGGAAGAGTTAGCTTTTCCAGAGTGCAGGAAGCACAGGAGACTGACTCACTGGGAACAGCAAGGGATGAGAAGCTTCATTCAGCCCTAACCACCAAGGTGGTGCAAAAAGATGCTATTGTGCAAAAACCACTATCTGCTTACAGAATTAAAAACTTCACTGTCATATTCATAACAGTATTACAATAAATATTGTAACCTTTAACACGTTTGTTAAGACTTAGATAACTCTGTGACCCTACTTTTTTTTTTTTTTAAATATTATGGTATTTTTTTTTTTCTTTTGAGGCAGATACTTCTAGTTTCCCGCACAGAAACGCTCTAACTTTACTCCACCACCCAAGATTGATGGGAGTATCTGTGCCTTAAAAAACGTGGAAAAAAAAAAAATCACAGTTTAGCTCACTGAGGACTAGCTTCCTTGTTTCTTGCTAACAGTTTTGAGAAAAAAATGGGCACAGCTGGAGATTCCTCTTCTGGCACTGCACAGCTCGGCACCAAATCTTAAATTTGCACCACCCCATTTATGTGAAAGGAGGGAGTGGAACTGAAAGTAGAAATTCCTCAATATGCCCTGTGTATTAGAGACCACCACAGTAACACACTCTGTGACAGATCTACTCTTAGGTGACAGGACATCGGGCATGCCATCACCTTCTGCCTTTTTTTCATATGTAATAAGTATTATCAAATCTTCTTACTGTGATTTGTTCAGCTAAAAAAAAAAAAAAACCAACCAAAAATCACCAGAAAAAAAAACCAACTCAACAAAACATGAAACCACTCCCTTATCTTCTTCACTTCTTTCACAAACTTTTTTCACTTCTTCTGGGAAGTGCCGTATGCTTTGCAACAGTACACAAAACATTAACAATACATCCACTGGATCAGCACAGCTCAATGCTCCACTCAATGTAAAGATTTTTATCTGACACAACGCAGCAGCAGAAGACTACAAAAGCAAAGAAAATGCAATAGGTGAGTGTCCTGCCCGAGAGAACACATTTGCAGAGGCAGATGCGCGCCCGTGGTCCCCCGTCCCCAACGAGCGGGACTGCTGCTCCATCTGCTGGGCATCCAAAAACCTCACCCAGGGCAATGGCCCGTGCGCAATCGGCAGTGCTCCTGAGAGCCTGACTGCTTTCATTTAAGTCAGTCAGATTTTTAACATAATCTTTAACAAGAGCAGAAATAGGCTGAAGGCTTTTGAACATAGAAATTGTGGTAAAAATGCAGAATCAGACAAAGAAAAGCATATGGGGTCTGCGGTTTAGCGTTGCACTTCTGATAGCTCTTGCCATGAAAGAATGCTCCCTTAACCAACTTGTTCCAAAAATTCAAAACCACATCCACCCACCCATCCACCAGGCCTGGTAGCCATGCCACTGCACTCCTCTTTCCCCTGTGAATATACCACTGAATTCTAAGCTAATTCCCCACCCCAAACCCAAGAATTCAGTCTAGAGCTGTTCCACTGCCCTCAACACTTCAGGAAATCCATTGTAAATAATGCATTTCTAGAACTGGGATTAGCACGGACAATGTAACCGTACTGCCAAGACGTAAAATGGCTCAGAGATAAGTCAGACTTGTGGCACTGTGCATAAAGACTTAATGTCCCCTACAAACCATAAAGACTCTCAGCCTATTCAGGATTCTGCTGGTTATTCTAGGAAATGGTAGGAGAGTGAGTGACCTCTGCTTTTCAAAGGAAGGTTGATTTCCTCAACAACGAAATGCTCAAAAAACTTCCTCAGTTCCCATCTCTGGCCTCCTTCTGGATTACTCACTTGCAAAATAATAGAAGTTTGCATATAACTTTTTAACCTCAAGTATGCAATCTTGACCTCATTTGATCTACCTAGACTTTCCTCTTGATCTTACATATTTATTGTTGGTGAGGCTTTTTGTTTTCAGTTTAGTTCAAGATCCCTCCCTTCACTCATGCCTTACGCATCATGCAGGATATAAAAGACCAGGGAGCCTGGGTTTGCACGAACCTAGCTTTTTAAAAGGTTAACCTAACCTACTGTTACTAACTGCAATGCCTTAACACAGAGAAGCATCCCAGTTTTAGGACTGTAAATGGCAGTGTCGTTTGTGAGTCTCCATATACCTTCTGTATCAGCAGAACCGCAATTGCTCTGAGGATGTCACCATTCACTAAGCAAGTCATGTCTGTTAGCATTATATCATCTCCCTAAAAGGCACAAACTTACAAAATTATAAACGCAGCCAAGAGCGTATTTTATTTTTTCTTCCCATATGGGAATGAGCTTTTCCTGTATAGATATTTTTAATACTCTGCTGAGCTTCAGAAACTAAAGAAAAACACAGTCTAGTACTCTTCACTCATCCTAATGACATCTCTATTACTGACTGACAATGTGTGACTGATTGTGCTTTAGAAATACTCCTGTCTAGGCTGAACTGCAGGAGACATATAGGCACTTGAACAGCTTTTCCTGAAAAAAAAACCACAAAACAGTCCATATACTGAAGTAATTAATAGCTGTTTTCAGGGTTTTTGTTACTTTGGTAGTGGTATCACTGTATACCAATCTTCTGAATCAGACAAAAATGTGCAGGATGGAGCAGAATAGAACAGTAACGATTATTTTGTTATTATATATCACTGTTTCCCCTTTCCCTATCAAGCACGGAGATGACAGGCTTTCAAAAGAAAAGCTGCAAACCTAACTTTTCCCAAGTAAAATGCCTATTATTTGTAATTTTTTAACATGAGAAATATAATTTTAGTGCTTCCAGGAAATTGAAGGGTTTTTACATAACATCATCAGTGTTTCAAATTTCTCATTTCATAGACTTCCACTTTCATCATTCATACAAAACTCCATCTCTTTGTGTTCAGCAGAATCCCCACAGACATAAGTATCAGAAGGAGCGGGGGGAGAAGGTGAGGTACATTTCCTCATGAAATGACAAAACACTTGCCTTTTAGAGAAACTGTAGTCAAAAAAGGGTCAAAATTACAAATACCTCAGTAAGCCTTCATGATTATTCAGTCATCATTTTAATGTAACTTGGAAACTACTTCAATGAGAAATAATGCAAGAGGAATTGGAAATTTTTTTAAAAGCAGCAGGATGTAAAACTGACTGTATAATAGAAGATCATTATACCTTTCTCAGACAGCATTTTTGGGACAGAAAATGTGTAGAGATTTAGTTAAATAAAGCAGGTGGGTGAAATTTCAGAAGCAGTTGGCTTTACTGTGCGACAGCAATTTAGAACAATGGACTGCCTGTCAGCTCTTGTTATTCAGTGGGGTTCAGAAAGTGCCTAGTGCTACCTGAAGGCACTTTAAGCTGAGCTTTAACACCACATATCAAAAAATGGAAGTCAGACAGTTACATGAGCTGCGAAGCACCATCTGTTCTTATGAATATATATTATCTAACCCTAACAAATTCATAGTCAGTCTCAAGCATATTTCCTCCTTATCATCTTTACTTTGTCTGCCAAACTCTAACCATGTTCTGAATTGCAGTACAATTTGTAAAAGCCAGCCCAAAGATCCTTTAAAATCCCATTCACTGTCACCAACACGCAGTACAATGGCCTCAGTTACAGAAAGCCAGTAGGGCCTTTGCATCCTGAGAAAAAATGAAAATTGAATCCTTCCAGTAGCACAGCAACTTAGCATAACTCCTTATCTATTGATCGTGTCAAAACATTAGTCTGAAACAAGCAGAGAAGCAGAGCTGCAACACAGTGTTAAGACGAATGTACTAATCTTACAGTGGCTACTAAGTCCTTTATTACTCCATATCATTAATGCCTTCCAGTATTTTCCAGGAGATGTTTTCAAAAGCCATATAAGTGACTGGTCTTTGTCTTTTTCTGTTTTCTAGCAGTGGAGCAAGGATGCAGCTGGAATCTTTCTACAGAGCTGATCACAATCCAGAAACAACTCTCTTGTCTACGCTTCCCATTCTCACTGTGTAATGTAGTGCATGAGGTACATGAGCTTCTGTAGTGCAAACTCTGGGAAGGTACATCAATGCCCTTTTCCAGAGTTACCCACTGGCAAATCCTATGCTTAAAAGTAGGCTACCAACACATCCAGCAGTGTTTGTGGTGTCTTATACCATCACCTCAATTCTAACTAAATACAGAATTTGTGGGGGTGTATTCCCCAAACTTGCGGTTTTGTTCTAAGAAGGAGATGCACATGCATATATGCAAACAGAGATATAAACATTTATTTGAATTTTAGAAAGCTCTCAGTACAAATTATACAAACATGGAACCCTAACTTTGACTGCCTTGTTGAGAGAGATTATTTTTTTTTTTTAATATAAGAGAGTCATGGGGTTACACTGAAGCATTATCTACAAAACGCATTAGTTTAATTAAACACTGCAATGAATCATGTCAGTCTAATACATTTTGGGCTAGTATTAAATACAATCTTTAAACATCAATACTTCCAGCAACTATTCACACTCGACAAATTAAAATTAGCCAGGCATATCAGCTTTTCTACTCAGAAACACAGACCTTCAATACACCTTTATCTGCTTCGAAAGCATAGAAAAATGCAGATGTTTGCCATAGCAATTGCTCACTTCTCTATTCACTAAGATATGTATGAGCAAAAAGTGACACATTCAAAAAAAAAACCAAACACCAAAAACTTCATGAATGTGGATTGCATAAGCACCGATTTAGAAAAAAAAAAAAAATCTATAATTCAGAATTATTTTTTTTTGTCAGCCTCGTTACAGCTCATGTACCCAAAATTTAATCACTGAAAGTGCAATCTTATGCAGCACAGCACAAAGGAATACTGGAATTGGTTAAAAATAGATTCTTTCTTTTATGTGCTTCCATCGAATAAACCAAAACCCCCACAATTTATACATGAAGTTCAAACAAACACTTCATTACACAAATCATATCTGTGCAAGGTGAAATTAACGTTTTTTTAGTATTTATATATTCTGTTCTACATTTAATCAGAATCTGGCAACTTCAAACACTCTTCCACAGTCTAGTTAGAGATCTTTCTCTCCATCTGCTTACATTTAACTGTGGCTACTCATTAAATAGAAACACTCCAGAATGCCTTTTTATCTTAAAAAATCATCATATCCCAAACACAAAAAAAAAGGGTTGCATATCATTAAAATTGGTGAAAAGAACTTGAACTTGATTCACCATTGATACAATGGTATTTACTATAGCATTGACTTACATATTTTATGAATTTTATCACAAGAGACAAAGAACACCTTAGCCATAGCTATTCCTAAGTGTCAAAGAACATTTCTTACTGCCTGCTTCCCCAACACTGTAGCAAAAGGCTTTTTGCAGCACAACAGCCATGAATATAATTTTATTACCTGAAGTCCAACATTATCTGCCTGTCCTCCTTTAACTAACTGGGAGATGAAGAGGCCACAGCTAAATTCCACTCCACCTCTCACACTTATTCCAAGTCCTTCAGGATGCAAACGATCCAATCTCACCTCTTTCAGCTTTCTGCAAAAATGAAAGATACTTGACTGTTCAAACTGCATAACACTTTGTGGCAATAATGCTTCATATGAAAGTTACACATTATTTTTCTCTTATAACATTTAGGCATGATAAAAAGCGAGGTGACTGAAGTTTGGATGTCTATTAACTAAAGTTATGAAGTCCTTTTCATGAGAAAAGACACCTGCAATCATTGAAGCTGCTTCTAGAGAGTTAGAGCCATAAGAATTTTTTTTTATTATTAAATGCAGGAAAAATTATAAAAGATTGTTTTAACTGGAAAGTGTTGTTTTTCATGCCCTAACCCTGCCTTTACTAGATTAAACCACTTGACAAACAGTTTCAGGTAGCTCAAAACTGTACTTTAGTAAATATAACAAAGTAAAATAATTATATCCAGCTCTACACAGGTGACCAATATTTTACTCATAATTTACTTGTAAACTCAGTCAGTATTTCCTGCTTGTATTTAAGTTAGCTGCGTTGTTCTGCATTTTCTTACCGTGATCTTTTGGGTGTAAGCTGATCATATTCCACCTGGTGTTTTAACGGAATGAGTGGGCGGATAGCATCAAATAGAGGCAATCTGCTTGGTTCATTAATCACAAGTTTTAGGTCCCCCATAAGCACTGGGAGATTCATAGATCTACAAAAGCACAGTGAGAAAACAAGCACAGGTAATCAACACACTAACACAAAGCATAATTTAATAACTTGCTATAGATGTGGTTTCAATATCTCCATGTCCCTTCAACCTACTAAAAAAGTTATTTACACAGATATTGGTTTAACCAAAGCAAAATAGCCTCTGAGAAAGCAAGCCTTCTTAAGCAGAGAGGAATAACAACTACCTGCTTCAAAATAACTGAACTCTCCTGTATACTGCCTTAACTTTCCAAACCAGCCATACACACCTACTAGATTTTTGTTTCCTTACTACTTAGGAATCCTTCTAAGGGAATCTAAGCTACAAGCTCCTTCCTCTCCTGAGCTTAGGGGACTGACAAACTGTTTTGATCTAGAAAAGAAAAAAAAAAAAAAAAAATTAAAAAAATCACAATACTCAGTAGCTAGAGCAAAGACTTGGTTTAAGTTTGGGGTTTTTTTTAATCAAAATTTAAGGGCCATCAACAAATAAACAAAACCTACGGAAGTTAAACCACTGTGAACAGGTTATGAGATCTATGCAAAGTAGTCTCCTTGATGTTGTCAGCATGGAGATAGTTAGAGGTCTAGAAAATGTACTCTGTTGCCCAGCTGTAAGAGTCGAGGAACAGCCGGCTCCCTAAAGTTCAGTTAGTCTATATTATTTGCCGTTCCCTTTCTTATAATTTGTATTTCCTGGCATACAATATTTCTGAGGCATGTGCAATGAAAATACAGATCAGAAATGCATATTACTTGGGATTAGAGGTCAAATACTTTTGGAAATGCTATTCACAGTGAAGCAGACATTAAATGTTAACTCCAACAGCAATTGCATGTATTTTTGCCCTGGAATACTTCATAACATATTCCAAAAAAGTGATACATCATCAACATACGTTCACAGAGATACTGCAAATTTTGCTCAAGACATCGCAATTTTGGAAATTGAAGAAAAAATTACTAGTCTCATTGTTAATTTTGTAACTGCAAGAAGATTTTAAATAATTAAGAGCTACTGAATCAACTGGCTTTCAAAACAACAGGCTTTATGAATGGAGAAGCAATTAGACAGACCTGAGTGAAACTGAATCAGATATGCAGCTGAATACACCCATAACTATAGCTTGGTGCAAACATCAGATGGAAACGTCTACATTTCACCCGGCTGAGATGCTATTAATTAAGATATGAATGGAAACAATGTCTATCAGAGCCACTTGTCTACCATGAGTGGAAAATACATTCCCATCTTCCTTGAAAAACAATGGATCAGAGGCTGATCCCATTTGCAATGATACAGGTCCTAAGCAACTGTGGTTTAAATCAGTTCAGCAAAAGGACTGGTAACAAGCCTATCACCTTACCATTTTTCCCCCATTATGTTGCAATAAGCCAGAGTTGTTAAACATGCCAAACAGATTCCCAGATTAAATTTTTTAAGCTTTCAGATGGAAGAGTTGCAAATAACTTTTTGTCTGAATAGTTGGCAAAAATCTTTGAAAAGTAAACTCAATGAAAACCTCTGTGGCAAATAAATAAGCATTATTTGGAAATATTAATGAATTTGATTAATGCTCTGTTTCTGTTTCCTAAGAAGAGCTTCATCGTCCAGGGGCTTTTTCCCCCGCCTGTCCAATACAAATCCATCAAATTCTTTTATAAAACTGCCAAGTCATAAAACCAAAGTAACTTTATCTGTGATTATAGATATGCTTCTTTCTTGCCTGCAGGCTACACTGTAAAAGTATAAAACAGAAGAACAACTATTGCTTCACCTACTTTTCCGGTAGCATATAGAAAGACCACTTGAATATTCACTCTTTACATTTAAAAACCATAGTAAAATTTGATGCAAATATATATAAAGCTAGATCTTACTGGTGGTACATCCGCAGCACGTCATAAAGGTAATCCTTCTCTGCTTCATTGTCGATTAGTAGATTAACCTGAAAACCCAAGGACATTATTGTAAATCTCTGACTAAATAGCCACAAATGTTGAACATATAAGACTTTCACAAATTCTTATGCAACAGAGCAAAGATGGCAATAGGGAAAGCCTTTTTTTGTTTTGCTTTGGTTTTTTTTTTTTAAGTAAACACATTTTTGCAACATAGTATTACCTCTCAATGTGAACCTTCTTAACAAGACTTTCTAAAATTAGTATTACAACAATTGGTCAAAGTGGCAAATACTGGTATATTCTGTATGCTATTCCCCGCTGCAGTAATACTATTACAATAATATCATATTTGCCTTACCTGATAATCACTGTACTGTTGAATAAATGTTTTCAGAAACCTTTTCGGCCACTCATTAATATAGCACATGCTGTCACAGATAAAACCACCACACTGAGATGATTATAATGTCTGTTCTGCCATCCAAAACACCTCACAACATTATGTAATCTGCTACACTTCTGTTCATCTTTCCTCCAGCTCTTAACTGACAGAACTTGCTGGTTATTCTTTCCTCCCCCACTAATAGTACGTTTACTTAAACCAGTGTCATATTACTATGCCTGCTCTTGGATAATTACAGTAAAATAAAGCAAAAAAACCCAACTCTCCAAGAATTCTTATAGGAGGAGTTCAATTTATATTCAGTGACAGTGATATGCCCACTGATCTTACCTACAGTAAGAGGTCACATCACATTAGTTTTATATTTGGACAAGCATAATGTTTAGGAAAACAATTTACATCTGACCTAAAGGCTAATATTACTGCGATGTGAAGCCTGAGGACCAATTTGCATACTTAAAGAAAGGTCCCTTCTTTCTAGGTTTGCAATGGCTTGCATTATATTCTAAACTAAATACACGCTTCACATTCCCTTTGTTCCTTTTGGTTCTCTAAGGCCTGCAAGACTCCACATACAAGTGGTTTTCTATTACTTGTATCCTCTGGAAAAGGACACTTTCAAAACACCTAAAGGCCAAAAAGCTACATGCAGGACAAGAATGTTTGACAGTAATACTGGTGAGTAAACCGATTTATTCACTGCGAATTTCAAACACAAAAGAAAATACCTGCCTTAAAAGGAAATAAAATGATTGCAATAAAAACTGATTGGTTCACCAATACTGTACACAGACTCAAAGCAAGGTGATACTTGTAAAACTAAGCCCAACACCCATTGTCCCTTTGCCATCAGGAAAAATACAACATATAAATCAGCTTCTATTCTAGTACACAGAACTCAATCCCTAGTGCTAGCTAAGGTACTGTGTGAGCAATGTCTCGTGAAGAACCGTCATCATCTTTTCTCCTGATTGGGAAAGCGACCAGTAACATCATCACATTTTTCTTCCTGGGCCGTCTCTCTAATTGGGTCACCCTTCTCCTTCTGCCTTCTAATCCACCAATTATCACTTCACTGTAGCTACCTGCATCTCTTACTATTTTCCTAATTCAATAACTCCTTGGGATATAGTCTTATTGTAGACATACACTTTACCTAGGCTCACCAACAGCTTCTAAGATCTGATTCTAATTTCATACATGCTAAAAGATCATGTCTCTGCATGTTCAGGAAAAAGAAAAACAAAGTAAAACAGTGGTGATGTGGTGTAACTGGGATCAGAGAAGTATTTTAGTATCTATTTCTTGAGACAATAACTGTGGAGATACGGGATAGATGAATTCACAGCTTTTAAACCAAGAATATTAAAAAAAAACCCAAACCATCTGGAGAGAGTCCTGGGCAACCTGCTCTAGGTGATTCTGCTTGAGTAGAGGGGCTGGAGCAGATGACCTCCAGAGGTGGCTTCCAACCTCCACCTTTCAGTCATTATTTAAGGGTACCTTCACAGTAGTTGTATAATTTACAATCCTAGAACACAACTGAAGAGTTGCTTACGCTATATTTCTCACTATATATATAAATTGCAATTAATTGAAATTAATAAGGAGTCATCACAAAAACTGCACCTACATATAAAAGAAAAAAAAAATCTGGCAATAATTCTATCTAAGTTTATTCAGTAGAATAGAAGTTGTAGGAGGAAAAAGCACTTTTTGATGTGGAAAAAGTTCAAATTACACTAAGGTACAACTGTAGCACTAAACCAATCTGTCAGCTTTCAAAGAATAATATAAAGTTCTGTTTAAGCTACACAGCCTTTGAAAAACTATTGAGGGAAGTGGAACAACTGGGCAACATATTTGCATTGCTGCTTGGTTGATATGGAGAATGGATTAAAATTGTTAAGAACAAATAATATGAAAATGGCAAATAATTGAGGAAACTCAGATCCTCTGGCTGAGTATGTTCACTATTTTGACACAGAAAAAGTAAGTATCCGAGACATTACAATTGCTACAGAGGCCACCAGAAGCAGGACAACACAAAACAATTTAAAGAAAACACCTGTTCCAGTATCATCTAACTCAGACATGCATCCTATTTATTTGCACCAACAAACACTGACAATAAGTCTTACGTTATCAGGGGTGGAACTAGAATGAGTTATGAATTACAGCAGCAATGAAAGGGAAAAGGTTTAAAGTTCAAGATGGTAACCATCCACCTAGGAGCCAGAGTCTTTATAGATACGCTGCACAGCCCACTGTTGAGTTATACAGTAATAGGTAGCCAGGCAGAAATGACTTGCTAGATGGCTATAGTCATCACTACCGAGTATCCAGGTCCTTAATGTTTTTGAACTTCAGTTTGTCATAGAGGTGTTTTTTTTGCAGCCCCTCTCCTTCGTCCTAGCAATTCTTTAGTTAACAGCTGTATTACCAGGTAATACTTCTATAAAACGATATTACACTGCTTCGAAGAAATTTCATTCCCTAGCTGACAAAAACCCAAAGCAAAACAAAAAAAAAAACCACAAACCAACTACAACCTCCCCCACAAAACAGAACTGAAAAATTTAGTCTGAGAGAGTCCTAAATGACTATGCAAAAACATCTCCTAAATGCATAAACCATTTTCCCTTCCTTTTCTTAAAGGGAGCTTTTTGGGCTTGCTTTGCTCATACAATTTCAAACTCCGCTGAGCACTTATTTAACTGGGCAAATGACAAACCGACGTGCCAGACAGCCCGCGTCGCTCCATGTATCAAGTGCATTCGCACATGACTGCACAGGCACAATCGCACTCGTGAATGTTAAGGTGGAACCGAAGCTGTCTGAGCCCCGGCTGGCAGCGCGCAGGACCGCGAGTGCGAGCTGCCTGGGCCTGGACTTCAGCACCTGCGCTGCTGCCTTCCCTGAACCGGGGGCAACGTTTTTTACGTTGTATTAAAACAAAATAAATTGTATCAAGCACTGAAAAGGCTCTTTAATTGGGAAATGTTCTTCCTCTCCCTCCTTTTTAAAGGGTTTAAAGTTTTACGATCACCCTCTCACAGGACGCTGACACCCGCTTCCCAACGGCAGCGCCGAGTTTCCCGAGCTTCTCCCTTCCCCGGCGCTCACCCGCGGGCAGAGCCGCCCGCACGCCGCAGCCCTCCCCGCTGGCCCCGCACCGCGCCTCCCTCCAGCCCGCGGGGGAGCGGCTCTGCCCGCAGCCCCAGCGAAGCGACCCCGGGGAAGGGGGGGGGGAACCCCGCGGCCCCGGCGCTCTTACCTTGTGCCGGAACTCACGGGCGACCCGGCGCTCCATGCTGCGCGGGGTGCGGGCGCTGCGCGGGGCGGCTGCGCCGGCGAGGCCGCGCCCCGGGGCGGTGGGAGGCGCGCCCGCCGCTCTCGCCCGCCGCCGCTTCCCTACCGCACAGCTCCGTACGAGCCGCCGGGCAGCGACAACCTCCCCGCAACCCCAGGCTTTGGCTGTGTAAGGCCAAAGCAAAAGGGAAAGAAAAAGTAAAAGGCAGAAAAACCCCCGCCCCCTCCCGCAGGGTGTTGCCTGGCCTTCCACCGACCACCTTCGCCCTGGGCTGATTTTTACAGCTGGTGCTTCTCATACAGCACAGAGCTTACACTCCAACTTCTCTTTTGTAGTTGCAGGTATGCATGTCGCTAGCCCTACTAGTTAGGAAAAGCACGAAGATGTGAAATTTAAAGCATACTAACACCTGGAGAAAAAAAAAAAAAGAAGAATTTGCTTCAATAAATTGTTCTATTGGAAATAATATCAACTTTTTATTTTTAGGTAAGCAGGGTGAATCTGATGTGTCACTGTCTAAGCCTGCTTTCCACCAGCCTTTCCCACTAACAGAATACTGTTGCTTACAGATGGAGCCTCTGACATGCCTACTGTGAGTAACTACATAAGAATCAAGCTCAGAGCACCTGAAAAGGAGCCCATTTCAGACTAATCTCTTTCAGGTTGCTTTGTCTTGGGCTGGTTCTTCTCCCACTTTTCCTACATAGTACAGAATAATAAAGACTTCTGCAAACAAGGCTGGAAGCAAGTGGAGGAGATCTTAGTCTCCCTGCAGAATCAGCTTTACCCACATAACTCCAGAGAGAACAGGGTGTAGGTAAGCACAGGTAGCTTACCTGCCTCTCCTTCCAACAGAGTGGAAACTTGTATGAATACATATAAAGGCACAATAAAAAAAATTCCATACTACCAAATAACAAACTGGAGTCTGTTCTATTACTTCTGCGCGATAACCTTCATAAGCTACACCAGCTCTTTTAGAAATTGCTCTTACGCCTTTCAGACGATGGCTTTACTGCATTGGAACATTTCATCGGTATATACACTACCCATTTATCCTATCAGATGTCAGAAATAAGAGAGGAATGCATTTTAAGCCTGTGTAAAAAACCAAATACAAAAACTGTTTCCAGAAAAAAATTTCTCTTAGAAATGCAGCTACTAGTGCACAAATTATTTGTCTTCTACCTAAGTTTCAGTAACACACCACATTGAAAAGCTATTCTATCCAAGCATTAGACACACAGCTATAGAATTTCTTCCTGTCTTATATTTGAAAAGAGAAGGAAAGATAGACGTGAAATTTAAAGGACACATAAAATACCATGCATGTTTCCTTTAAATTTACATATAAATGGCAACAAACATTGATATCTATCAATGGCTTCTAGAAGACTTTACAGGAATAGATCTTTAACAGGCTGAAAGTTATGTACATTTGAAAGAAAGTAACTTTTTTTATCATACAGATAAATTTTCCAGGAATCAGAAAATCCTCCATGTAGTAAAATACTGTGGAATTAACTTCACTTGGTGATGTGAAAACTGCTCTGAATCACAGGTAAAGGAGACACCACAGAAAGGATAACAAAGTTGGTAGGCTGACAGTCTGCTCTGTTACATGAATTCCTGTGCTCTACCATGCATAAACACAAAGCAAATAAACCCACAGAACTATCCCATGCTCCAAAACTGGCAGTTTGATAATCAGTAAATTTATGAGATGGTTCTGAAGTTTCCATTACTTCAAATATCATATTAAAAGATGGTATAATTATGTCTGTTTATTAGTTTTGGATAATGAAATCCTTCATAGCAAGAAATCAAATTGCATCTAAATTAGCTTTAAACTAGTTTCAGTTATTGTTTGCTACTTGTGGTATTAAGGGAAAATAAATAAAGTAGGCAACCCATTTAGTAGGTAAATAAAGACATTCAAATGTCTGTTGTGAAAACTGATTCCTGTTGCTTTTGATCTACTTTCTCTCCTTCCACTAATGTAATCTGCATCAGAGTGCACCAAAGCCAAGTGCATGGTGCATTCAGGGCTCTGCTACAGGCTGAGGCTAGGATGTAATTCTAAAAATGTGTTTGGGGTTATTGAGAAAAGGCTATGCTGAAGTTAAAGAATCTCTCTTCTGTCTCACTTTTTTTTTTTTCTCTCATACACATTCTCCCTCCAACACTTACAGGAGAGAACAGAATTCTCAGTGAAAACATCACTAGTTTTCCACCATTTCATTAGAAATGAAACACTTGTTGCGGCAAGAAACACAATCCACAGGGACAAATTACAAAGGCAGAAAAGAGATCTTTTTAATGACTTACTGTTAACAGACTTCCCAAAGCAGTCAGAAAAGGCCCCTTTTCATTTGAGACAGTTTCTCACACGGTATGGGCAGCTTCTAAAGCTTCTGTTATAAGATATGCAAACCTGAAGAATGATGAGAGAGGCTGCAGCAGATGGGAAAGAGAAAAGAACTGAAAAAAAGTAACAGGGATAGGAAGAGGGGAGCAAAACATAACAGAAGGTAAAAAAAAAAAACCAAACAGACAGCAAATTTAATCACAAGGAATAAAAAAAAAAAAGACTAGACCTGGAAAAGGGTCTACAGAGAGCTCCAAATTAAAGAGTGTGCATTTATAGTAAAAAATAAATAAATATCAGAAGCTATGGAAATAATCCGTGCACATTAGCTGCACGCTGCATTTAGTTCATGCCTTTCATCACCCAAGTTCTGACGCCCCTTTCAGCGGGTGGGGGCCGATGCTCCGGGTTAAGCATCCGCAGCGTTTTGCCGCCTCCCAGCAGAAGCGCGCAGCTCCCCCGAGCCGGCAGCTTTCAGCCCTGCGACGTTCCCGGGAGCAAAGGCAAAGCCCCCGCGTTTGTCTGCCTCACACTGCACCCCACCGCAGAGGTCTCAGCTCCTGCCGAGCTATGACACCAATCGTTCCTAAACCCCAGAAGGGCGGAAAAGAGGGAATAAACGTGAGGAGCGGGGAGGTCCGCGCCCAGCACGGGCAGTCGGGGAGAAGTGTTAGCGGGGCCGGAGCGACTCGGCTGCGGGGGAGCCGCCGGCCGGGGACCGAGAGCTCCGCTACAGGGCGAGGGGCGGTGTCCGAGGTGGGTGTTCGGGGAAGGGCTGGGGGGCGGAGAGCGGCAGGCTGATAAACCCCGCGGCCGCCCCGCCCGGGAGGGCGGGATGAGCCCAGGGCACAGGTAGCGGCTGGTGGCCGCAGCTCCGCAGGAAGCCGCTGACCGCCTGCCCTCATGGAGGCCCGGCTCCTCCTCGGGGCGCTGCTCTGCGCCTGGCTGCACCTGGGTGAGCTTCCCGCCGGGCTGGGCGCGGGGACGGGACGGGAGGGAGGGAGGCGGGGGCAGCCCCGGCCATCGCTAACCTGCCGCCTTTGCCTTCCAGCCCCGTCTCCGTGGGGCGCTCGGGCGCAGCTCCCCGGCGGCGGGGTCCTACCGCTCCCCAGGTAAGAGCCAGCGGGGCGCAGCAGGGCTCTGTACTCGCCGTCGAGGTGTGCGGCCGGGCGGGCGGCAGCCCTGAGGCGGGACGGGTGGGGTGGGCTGCTTGGGCCGAGTCAACCCTGCCTTGTTCTCCTCCTCTCCTCAGCCGAGGCAGCGCCGTGGGACCTCGAAGAGGGGGCGGCCTCGCCGCGGCGACGCAGGTAGGGGGAGCGGGCCGAGCGCTGTTGAGGGGCGGCGGGAGGGCACGGCGGGGCCGGGCGCTGGGGAGACGAGGCCGGCAGGACATAAGGCTTTTCTCAGAGGACTCCCGCGAGGAGAGCAGCCCTTTCCTGCAGTCGCTTGCCTCGTACCGCGGAACGACCGGGGCTGGAGAGGCGACACCGGGCCGTCGTTCGTGACCCAGCATGGCGCCGGGCTTTCCCGCGCTGCCCCGCCGCCTGGCGAAACCCCTCTGAGGGGTGGCTGAGGGACGGGCACGCTGGTGGTCATGGGGATAATGTGTTTCTCATATCTTACCCGACTGTATCTGTACGTTACCACGGTACTGTCAATACTACTGATGGCTGTTCTGCCCTTTGTGATTCTTCAGGACTTCTTCTTCAGACAGCATTGAATGTGTGTTTTATCCCAGTCATAAGGAGTGTCAGTCATGAATGGAAGGAAACTTGGGATTCAAAATGTTTAAGCAGCAAGGGAACGTGATACCTAGAGCTTCAGCTCGGTCAGAAACGGTTGTATGTCGTATTTGCTCCAAGGAGAGCTGAGGCCTTGTCTGGCTTATGCAGTATTAATTGCTTTGTGGGAGCCGTTTCACTTTTCAGTAAAACTAAACAAGCCGGCGCTATCAGGTCACTACAACTCAGTACCGGTTTTTGGATGTGGTTTGTCGTGGCAACCCAACTATATCACTCATGGCATGTTGCTGAAATGTAATTACAATGTGTGGTTCCCGCCCTCTTGTTTGAGGGTTGGAAGAGAAAAGTTTGCTTTGTGGCCCTTGTCCCTGGCTCCAGAGAGAAGTCCCCTTTCATTCTGCTTTCTCCTCACTCTTTCTGGGAAAAGCTCAGCAGAGAGAAAAACGTGCCACATAGCTGCAGACAAGTAACAAAATCAACCACCAGTAAGAGCAAATGCTTGCAGGTTGAGCTTCCATCCCAAGAATTCAAGATACAGTAACAGCCTCTTTGTTTCCTTCTGTGCTAGCATACTGAACAGAAAACTTGAGTAAGAAATACACTTAGGCAAAAAATAAATTCAATATTAATTTTAAAAAGGTAAGAACCTGAAGAGTAGTTGTTCTGGTCACTTGAACGGGCTAAAACTAACAGTAATACATTTTTATGTTTTCTTGCTCTTAATACGCTTCCTCAAGAGGAAGAAGTAAAGCAATGCTAGGAGATGATGATTAAGCCCTCTGCAGAATTTTGTATCCATGAAGACTTGGTTACTGACATAGCTTCCGAGATCAGTTTTCAGTCAAATGTCTAAGCAGGTATTTAGAATACAGAAAATACATACTATTTTAAAAATACTTTACAGATCTGTGCACAGGACTGAGAAATTTGAATGATAGAACTCAAGGGCATGAAAATTAAATGCCATAAATCTAACCAAGTCCTTAGGTGAAATTATGTAGACACAGTTGGTGGTGTTTATAATGTTACTTTGGAAATACTTCGCTCAGTTATTTGTGTCACTGTAGACATCGTACATTGTAGCTAATGCTGTTTATTAAGAGAGATGATATTTCTCACTGCATTTTCCGTCACGAAAACTGTATTCTAAAATTAAAGTGTTACTGAAATACAAACATTTTACAGCACATAGCTGCTGCTCTTCATGAGGTGAAGTGGAGAAATAGTATGAAATGGCCGTAACATTTGTGTTATTGTATGAAGTAAACTAGGTAAAAGTAATTAGATGCTTCTTTAATTAGAAGAAATGTACTATCATAAGTCACTGACTTCTGAGCATGGAAAAGTTAATGTTGACAAAAATGTTACTCAGCTTAGGTGTAGGCAGTTCTAGAACAAAGATAGGAGGTTATAGAGAAGTTGAGCAATGTGGTTTTAAAAAAGGCATATCAATTAGGAGATATACTTCTGCCTGTCATGAGTGTGGCAGTATAACAACATTCTGACAAAACATCAACAGATTTTTGTAGCTTGGCTAAGCAGGTCTGCTCTTGTCATTTCTCAAGTAGATGATAAAGGTTGAATTGGCTTTTATGATTTGATGCATTGCTGGGGTTTGTTGGTTTGGTTTTGGGTTGTTTTTTTTTTTTGTTTCTTTTTAAGGAAATTTAAGTTTTGAAGAACTCTTTAAGGCACCTTTATACATCAATGCTGACATTGCTTTCCCTTATGCATGAAAGTACAGGCCTGGTTGTTTTGTGCACACTAAAACCACAAGTTAATATTATTTCCTTAAAGCATATTTTCTACAAGAGCTGGTATGGAAATTATTGTCTGAGTAATAAGTAAATTGTCTTGGATATTGTTTCCTTACAAAGAGTGTTGATACTGACAATTGTGTGAAGTACACATGATATTATAGATGCTGTAATTGAGAGTAAAAGGAGTATGGAGAAGGGCAGAGGAAAGTGTTTGGATATGCTGTTTTAGCTTACCTGGCTTAACGTCTGCCTGCTGTCTTTGGGCATAACGTGCTTTGCTTCTTTACTGGAGTCTTGAGTAGAGTGACTATGCTTTTTGCTTAACAAATGGTGGGTTTTGATAACTTTTTAGTAAGGCAATGTGAAGCAGTGAGCTTACTAAAAATAGTAAATTTACTGATAGACTGTGAAGAGTTTTTTAAGATGTCTTGGTTATAGTTGCTGATTTCTTTGTTCTTTCTGAAAGGAGTCTGGAATGGCACTTTCTAATGCTTCATCTACTGCGATATCCTTAGCTCGGAATGGGAAACTTCACAGTATGAAATGTGGACCATCTAGTAAGTTATTTATGTTTTTACATGAAATAACTTCAATTGTCCATTATACTTTGCATAATTCAATTATTTTTATGAAGAAAAGACCAAAAATAGCTAATACAGGCCTTCAGGGTAAGGGAGCTATACCTTGACTTGTCTCAAAGGACTTCAGGAATATGACAATTCATCATGGTGTTTGATCTAGCTTTAAGTTTACACGTGGCTCTGGTGGGATCATTTGAAAGACTGTCTCTAACTGCAGTTTTTCTAAGAAAGAGCTTTCAACAGGGTACTCTGCTCTTGTCATATACCTAAAGATGTAGATTGCCGCCTAGATGTGATGAAATTACTTGTTCTTTATATCTTCTGTGCTTGGAGTTTTTTTGTTTGTTACTTTTTTTGCTGAGGTAATTAGTGGATGCTTTCTGTGTATGTAATCTGTTACGGGTTAGCAGGATGAGGTACTCTCAGCCACCAACTTGCAGTGGTGGGCTTGAGGAATTTGTATCTTGTTTTTTTTGCTTCATTTCATTTTCAGTAATGGACAGGGGCTTTAATCTCTTTGCTCAAGGATGAAGATCCTCTCTGTTAGCTCTTCTGTAGAGCCTGTAGCATGCTTGTTCTTGTACAAATTAGAAATATGAGCCAAAGTAATTTGGAGTAATTTTAGTTAGTGATGTGAAACCTGTAGTTTCTCTTCAGCCAGCCTGGTTGGTTGCATTGGATGGGACCTAACTAATAGTGAATAGCCTGGGTTTGCATCCCCTGGCTTTGTAAAGCAAGACTACAAAATGCAAGACCGATGTAAGGACTGGACTCTTACCAGCTGTGGTTAGGGTTGGGTCATTTCCCAGAGCTTTTAATTTCTTTAATATATGTCCTGTTTTTGGAAGCTTTTGAGATGTGTGTAGCTAAATGTGGAGGAGTAATAGAGGGGTTTAGAAAAGCATAATATTACTCAAATAAAAACTATTACCTATAAACCTCTCAGGTATATGAAAAACGTCATATATAGTGTATGATAAAAATTGCTCTACAAATCTAGAAGTCTATACTAGTAAAACTCCCTCTGCCTTTGAGGGTTGCATCAGCTTATTGACCAAGAAGTAGTTAGTTCTGTGTGTGGTGTTGTTTTGGGTTGGTTTTTTATTTTGTGAAAAAAAGCAATGGAATAAAGCAACTTCCAAAGAGAAGATGTGCAAATTCTGCTGAGAAACTCGTTGCTGTAATAATTGTTTGGTTCCCTGGATTTATTTGTCGCCAAGTGAAAATTCCTTTAATGGGATTAGTAGATTTCATGTTCTGCTTCAGAGCCACTGGCTAGAAAAAAGATTTTTAAGGTGCACTATGTTAATTTCACAGCACTCTTGAAAACAGAACTTCTTAAACAGGTCTAATATTTGAGAAAGGGAAGAATTAATCTAGAAGGAGGGAGAATGAAATGGGTAGCAAGTGTCTCATGCTAACTCATCACGTCTTAGTTTTTAAAGGAGGATGTAGTTATGATGGTAAGAATTGACCCCTGCAGATGTAATAGGATGAAGTTTCTTGTTTCTTTCTAACTCCTATTTCTATGAGGCAAAAATATTTCATAACGATTTTCCACTTCTGATGTACTCGCTTTGGCAAGACAATGTTATTGGAGACGTGCTTCAGAAATTATTGATGATGGCCAAACTTGAAGGCAAATCAAATCAGGATTATTAAACAGTGGAATACCTAGACTTGGAAGTTGCCTTTTTAAATCCCAGTAAACTCTGTGTGGGAAACAAAAACCATTGTTACCTGTGTGCAAAAGACACGTTAAAAACCAAACAAAAGAACAACCTGATCTGCTTTGTGCAAGAGTTTCAGTAACGTGCTCTAAATGCTTAGAAAAATGGCTTCATTTTGGCTCTTCCTGTGTGAAGAGAGATGCAAGTTGCTATAGCTCTGCCCATGGGACTGGGTTTTGCACCAATCTGGGCATATATGAAGTAGTAAAGCTTTTTTTTTTTTTTCTTTTTTTAAACCAACAAGGTAGATTATCAGCTTCTTTCTTCAGTTTAGTGATGTCTCTGTGAAAATTATACTATGACATTCTTAGAAAACTGATTATAACAGACTTATATTTAATCCAATTACAGTAAATTCTTGTTGCAATAACATTTTTTTCTTGCTTCCTTTAACTCTGTATATATAGAATAGATAAACCAACCCAAACCATTCTATTCTATCATTCTATAATTCTATGATTTAGACTTAGTGGTGGACTTGGCAGTGTTAGGTTTATAGTTGGACTCGATGATCTTAGAGCTCTTTTCCAACCTAAATGTTTCTATGATTCGTTTTATGTGGAATTCTTGTACGACGGGTGTGTGGTTTATTGTGTAATAAATGTCTTTACCTTTGTGTTGTATTAGTTAACTGAAAGCAATTTAGTAAGTGATGTAATGTCTTGTATGTAAACAGAACAAAAAAGTTGGTATAGTACAAGTAAATGCTGAGAGATAAATTCTTGTGTCAAATCCTATAGGCAATATAGGATTTGAGTTCTGAAGTGTTTATCAGAATAATTGAAAGCAGTAAACATGTAGTTCGTATAGCTGTTAACTGGCAACTTCCTTCCACAGAAATCTGTTTTTTCATGTGAAGTTAAAAAACCAACCAACCAAACAACAACAAATAAACCAAACAAAAAAAACTCCAGAGCTAATGCGTATTAAGAATGTGGGACAGGCAAAACAAATTATTTTTGGAAGTAAGTTTCAAACTACTGCTGAAAATTCCTAACACGTTAAACACTTCAAATTTGCTTGTCTTGAAATACTGTAGCAGGCATGAGACTTTGATGTTTAAAGTCAGTGTTAGTATAGAAGATACTTGTAAATGGGCAGAATCAAAAGAACTGAGGGAACAGACTGGACCTTGTATCTACCTACTGTAAGTAAAACTTGATCACTTTCAGATCTCTAATCTTTCGTGCTTCAACTTTTCTGTCCAAGTGAATCTAATAATGAATATCTGAAAGAAACCCATCTTCAGTGTTTTGCATTAAGCAAATTTTTCGTACCATATCTTGAAAAACAGTAACAGAATACAGAATTCCAATACTAAGAATTGCTTAATGTTTTACAGAAAAATACACATAGGAAGATCCACATTGGTCGCAAACCTTCAAGAATTAATAGTGTATTGATGATAACCTCACTACAGTGAAGTCAAAATTCAGTTGCAGCCACTGGATTGACCTGATGTTTAAAATGAAAATCAAGTATTTCAGACTTGATGTGCATGGTAATTTGAGTAGTCAGACATGTTCTTGAAAATGTTGACCTGCTTTTACTTTTGTGAAGGAACTAGTTTAGATGTCTCTTTGGTTTAGTATCTTAACTTTTGTATGGGATACAGATACATGCTTTCTATGAAGTTACCTCTTTGTACTTCAAGACTAGAGCTGTTTTTAGTAACTGTATCTCACTTCATGACGAAGGGCTTCACATTTTATAAATTACCTTCAGCGATACTTATTTTATTCCTAATAAACATGTTAAAAGATCAGAATTACAGATAATGGGTCAGTAAACCTGGACATATAGTAGATTTGCGACTGAAGTAAGTTCAAGATATCTTAAGTACTCTTTAGAGAAGTAGTAATGTAAGAAAGCATAATAATCTAAGCGGGCACAATAGATACAAACCCACAAAATATCTATAATAATGTTTCAAAATAAATGCTTATTTTGATAAAGATGCAAAATGCCTTTGAACAGTATCATATGAAATTGGCAGAACTTAGGCCTGGAGCCCAGATGAAGAACATCTGGAAGGCCAACCAGAGTTGAGTGGGACTGTACAGTATTTCAAAATGGATTTTGAGACTTCCTCTTGTCAGCTCTACATAATGCTATTAAAGCAGCTCTTTTTAGAGAGCAACAGCAGTAGTCACCTCTGTGAAGCTTGGACACTTGTCTCCTGAAACACTTGCAATGAAACGCAAACAGGCTAGAGTACAGTCTTACTTCTTTGAAGACTGTGATAAATAATGGACCTGAAGTTCTATTACTTCTTACAGGGTGCCAGCTCTGGCCTGAAGGCTCTCACTTCCTGACACTGAAGAGTTGAAAGGAAGATGAACTAAAGAGAGGTCCAGGTGCCCAAGGGACTAAAACAACCCTATCCATGTATTGAGTGTGGTTGTAGCCTATTCAGTAATTACCAGATGGTTAGAGTATTTAAGCAATGAGAGGAGCAGAGAAGAATTCAGATCTGTGTTATAAGATGATCCCAAGTCCTCACCCGGTTCAATAAAGAAGGAATTTGAGAATAGTTGCTTCATGGCAACAATGGTCATATTATCAGAGTGACCTGCAGGTTGTAATAGCGTCACTGGTTAGAAATCACATTATTACTTATGCAAGTTGAATCATGTTACTTAGGCCTGCTACTTTCTGCTAGAAAAGTCTCACCAGTTTTCAATTTCAGATTCCAACCCAATGCACTCAACTGGCATAATGTCAAAGGAAAAAGAGGAGCTAAGGACTTTTAATAGAGGTCACTTTCAGGTAAATGAAGGACAGGGTGTTCTTCTATAACCTTTCCTAATTTTAACCCTTGCCGGGTCGTCTTTTTTGTTCCCTTTCTGCAAGTGTTGCAATGTTTCTCATGTCCCTAGGAGAGACCTAAGCTTGTGATATCATAGAGGTTAGCTTGTGTAGGGAGCTTGACCTTTAATTACAAAGATCAGAGTGAACCTTCTGTTAGTGGGTGTTTATTGGGAAAGGAGCTAGATATTATTGTGGATACCTGAGGAAGTATTTGTGTTACTTGAGCAGAACTGGATGGTTAGAGGAGGCCACATTGTTGGCAGTAGTAAGATCACTAAATGTGATCTGAATGAACCCTGTATTCCTCTCATTACCTGGTTAAGGATAACTAGTCTTTGCACACAGGGCTCTTCTGTGCAATGTTAAGGAAAGATACTACAGTGATGTAAAAAGAGATATAAGCAAATACAAGAGCTGTGTTTATCATATTTTCTTTGAACCATACATGCACAGACAGAAGAGAACTTCGTGAAGAGGAAAATGCTCGTCATTGAGTCGTTTGACTTCCAATTCAGATTTGTCTAACTCCCTTTCTCTCTAAAAGGGAGCAAGGGAGATCCTTTCCAGCGACAGCAAGAGTCCTCAGGTCAGCTGACTGCTTGCAGAATCTGAATAAACGTAGCTCAAAGCAGGTTACCTGAGCCATGCTTAGAGGGGAATCGTTCAACCCAAAACATCAAAAGGGGGCTGGCTTCCTCTACAGCTAAGAGGAACATGACTTGTGGTCTAATTGCATGTTATTGTAACTGGACAGGCAATAGAGCATAATCTTGGAGAAGCAAAGAGCAGAGACCTGAGCTCTGATTACACAAGTCTCGCAACACTCAAGATGAAAGAGATCTATGTCTGCCTCTCTTGACAAGAGGAATAAGGCTTTTGCATTAGTGACAAAGTTGGTCACTGTGAGTATGTAAATGAGATGGCTTAGTCAGAATAAGTAGGGATCTTTCTACATGGTGCTTGCGTTGGTTTTTAAACCAGGTTTTTAATCCCCTGGTGCTGGCCAGGCAGGGAAAGGAGCTAGATATCTGGGCTAGTTAGGCAAAGGAGCATTCTCTTTTACTTTGTCTACCTGCCTTGTTCTCCTCAGCATAGCATCTTTTTCTTTTTTTTTTTTTTTTTT
>WHYT01014640.1:24740-35238 GCA_009806455.1 Tetrax tetrax
AAATTTTTTAATTTTTTTTTTTAAATAATTCTTTTTAAAATTTACTTTTTTTTTCCTATTACATATTCCATTTACTCCCAGGGAGCACAACATTTCCTACTGCTGCATTTTTATTTCCCTAATTAAACAAAGTGATGCATCTAAAAAACCAAACACACAAAGGCAAAACCCAACACTTTCTTTTATTAATAGCAGTGGCGATATTTTTTTTTATTTGTGGTATTTTCCTTTTTATTGCATTACAGTATTTTCTTTTTATTACACTAGATCCTGTACCACGCGTGAAGACCCGCTTTAGGACTGGTGTCACCAACGGCAGTAGCTCTCTGCATCTCCAGCAATTACACCACGACTTGTGACCTAAAGACAATTATTGTGTGACTATAGGTTTATATGGGTTTGGTTTTTTATTTTTTAAGTTATTTTCTACCGCCTACGCAAGCGGTAGGCACCATCTCTCTCTTTTACTTACAGCATCGCTCGTGCTGCAATGGTGTTCTTAATTTCTTTAAAGCTACGCTGCTGAACGAACATCTTAACCTAGAACGAAGAAAAAATACCACACGCACCCCAAAACAACTAACGCCACCACCGCTACATCAAATCACCTTAATATTTACTAATACCTGCGCTTTCTCCTACCCTGTCACCGGCCCTATTTCCCCCTAAGAATTACCGACTCTCCTTCTCTTAGCTCTGTTAAATTTTTACTGGCCGTGACTGACGGACTTTACTGTGGCGACGCCTCCAAAATGAGAGCGGTTCCGCTCTGCCGCTTTTTCCTTTGCCTTCCTCACAGCAGCGGCCTTAATCCCGGCGGAAGGTAATACGTACATGTGCTTCACTCCACGCCATCCTCAACATCTTCTATTATTACTGCTGCGAAAATTCGAGTACCGACAAGCAAAAGTCTGACCCTAAATCTATTTCCTCTGTTGCTGACTCCAAACAGGTTGATAAATTAATTAGTTTACCGCTCATCTCTATGATTTATTAACTACCCTCATCAAATTTACAACCTAATGTTTTTCTACTACTACTGCTATTACTACTTCATTCGTTATCATGACTTGTGACTCACATGCACATTACATACGAACAACACTTGAAAATTATGCCTTTACCTTGCAAATCATCGCAGCGCTCTAAGATCCCTGATGCCTGTCCACACTTCACTCTCACGTTGCGCACTCGATCGATTCGAGCGGATATCATCCCTGCATCTCAGGTAGAAAGCAAGCGAGCTCTGCCCAAATGCTGACCGGGTTCTTCCAAACCTTCAAACCAAAAAAACCCAAACATATATAAATTGTCACATCATACAGTGCAAAGCCCCTCCAACCTACTTCAAAATGCTACCCAGGATCACAATTTACTCCAGGCAGTAGACAAGCTAGTCCTCTTCACCGGGGGCACCTAGTCCAATTCCCCACACCCTTCCGCTACAAACCCCTCATTCATCTACCTGTAACCGCTCGCACCGCAACACAACTCCCGACAAGGACAGTCAAACTCCACACTCGAGGAAAGCACTCCCCAGGAACGGTGTTCCCAGGGAGCCTCAAAAAAAAGGTCCCTCCCTGCAAAAAAACCCCAGCCCAAGCCTGACCTCCGCCCCGAGACATTGGCGATGATCATCGCCTCGCAGAGCGGCCGGGACCGGGGAAAAAAAACCCAGCCGGGGGAAGAAAAAAAAAAAAATTTAAAAAATCCCCCGACTGGATTTTTTTTTTTTTTAGATTTTTTTTTTTAATCTAAATGCCTGAAAAGTACCACAGTCACACACACCCTGAAAACAAACACGATAAACCAACCACCCACTCAGAACCACACGACAGACACTCAAAACACAGCACAAGGTCACTCGCTGCACGACACCAACCCTCGCACTCAGGCAGACCGTGCTCCCCTGAGCCTACTGTAACCCGCCGTCTCCCTACGGCTGCAATGCTCCCCAGAAACCACAAGCCAAAAAAAAACAAAAAAAAAAATTTACACTATCCCAGCAACAATCCCAACCTACAGGGGACACCTGTACATTTCCATTCTGGGCTCCCGCTCTCTGAATATACAGAGGAGCGCTAATTAAAAACCCGGCGCGAGCAGAGGGAGGGAGCCGGCCCCGGGAGAAGGGGTGGGAGGCACGCCAGCCTCGGTGGGCGCAGGGACAGGCCCCACCAGGTCTCCAGCGAGGCTCGGGTGGCAGTCAACGCTCCTGGCTCCCTCCAGCTCCCCGATGCCGAGTGGGCGCTCGCCGGCTGCCAGCCACAGCGTTAGGGAGGCGTCCCCAGCCCACGTCCCCTGTCCCTCAGTGCCGAGGGGCTCTGGGGACCCCATCCCCACCCCGGAGACGATGCCCAGTGGGGCAGGGCAGAGCCAGGCCGTGGGGCTGGCGGGTTGGGGTCTTTGCCCCGTGCCAGGAGGAGTCAGGCTCCTGCACCGTGGTGCTGGATGTCGCTGGAGCGCGGGAGCAGCGGGGGGAAGGGAGCATCTCCAGCAGCATCCGCTCTCGTCCTCGTCCCGTGGAACAGCCCCCGGGTGGGCACTGGGAGCCCTGTCACCCCTCCCCAGCGACAGCACCACGGGCGGGAGGGCAGCAGGCGGTGGCAGCACGGGGGCGAAGCGAAGTGCGAGATCTCACACCTCCCTCGGGGAGGGCGAAGGCTGCGGGGAGGCTGCCAGCCCCGCGCCACCAGCTGCCTCCCTCTGCACTGGTCATGCAGCTCCTGCATCTCCCCTCCTCCACCCTGGCTGTGGCTGGGAGGGCGCAGGCGTCCCCACGCACGGCTCCGGGGCTGGGGCAGCAGGGACGGATGCCCAAGAGCAGAGCCGCTCTCCGCCCATGCCCCACGCCTTGGGACTTGGGCTTGATTTTAGGTTTTTAACCATTTCACCAGGAGGAAGCTCTCTGATCGGGCACGTGAGCACCCAGGAGGAAAAGGCTGTGTTTAACCTGCAGGTTTATTTTTACCGACAGCGAATGGCAGCGCCTGGAACATTCCCCTGCTTGGAGTGAATTTTTGCCGGAGCTTAATTGTAGTCATTGTTGTCTAAACCTGTCTCCTCCACATTTATCCCATGGAAAAGCTGCCGGAGCTCAGCCCCCAGGATTTCTGTGGCCCCAGGGCTGCGGTGCCTGGTCCCCAGTGCCCACTCTGTGGGAAGGTTGGGGCAGTCCCTGGCTCCTGCCGGCTGAGGCCTCCGGCCGGGAGAGCAGCTCCACGCCTGCACGGGGGACTCGGCCGCCGTGGCTGCTGCTGCGGAGCCTCCTGGGGCTGGGAAGACGGCGAAAGCTTTTCCCTCTCATCAGAGCAGATGGGCCGTCATCTTCCTGCGGGGAGGCAAGCGGAGCGCCGAAGCCCTCTGATTGCTGATGGACGGGTCTCAAATCGCTCCCCAAGTGTCCTTCCCAGAGCCGACTCCCTCCTGCGCGGCCGTCACCCGCAGGGGCTTACGCGCCAGGGACCGCTGGGGCAGGAGCGAGGGCTTGGTAATTTTCCAACAAACCGCTCGTTTTCTCCGGCCAAGTGTGCGGGACGATGGGGTACGCTCGGCGGGAGGTGTTCCTCCTCCTTGGCCCCTGTCCATCCATCAGGCCACCACAGTCTGCCAAGGGGAGAAAGCCACCGCGGCGTGCTGTGCCGACCCCCCCGCGCCACAGGCACAGACCCCCGCGCCAGCCATACCAGTAGCTCCCACCAAACGGGTGGTCCAAGCGGGGCTGGACAAGGCAGCGGCACCCCAGAGCTGGCCGCCTCCCCTCTCCGCTCCCCAGCAAAGGTGGGTGCCTGGCCGCCAGCCCCGCCGCCTGCATCCCGAGAGGCGCCCACCCCGGCGAGGGGCGCGCGGGGGCTCCTCGTCTCCCCCCTCCCGCGCTGTGTCAGATGCCATCTGACATTTAGCTCTGCGGCTGGGCGCGTGGAGATGCAGCGATAGCTCCAATCTGCTTTTCTCCTCCTCGTGCTCTCCCTGGAGGCAAAAGCTGCTGCTGGGAGACCAGGGGAGCTCTGGCAGCCCAGCAAGGAGAGCACCCGCAGCATGGTCCGGGGGACCCGGGGGGCTGGGGGGTCCGGAGGGGGTGCTGCCCTCCTCGCCATGCCGTCCCGTCCGGCAGCAGCTGACTGGTGAGGCTGGGATGCCAGCAGCAGCAGAAATTCTGGGTGGTTTTGGAGCACGCCGAGGCTCTCCATCATCCTCTTCCCTCTGTCATCCTCTTCCCTCCGCTCTCCCGGCTCCAGCTGCACCCAGGGTGTCCAGGCCACCGCACCCCCTTTCCCGGCTGCAGCCACCCTGCCGTCCGGATGGGAACGCTCCGTGGAGTGTCATTTCCCTTTCCCAGTGTCTTAGCTCTAATTAGCGAGGCACCTATTAATTTTTTTTCTGCTCCCATCAGCGTCAGAGCCGGCAGCGTGCGGTGCGGGAGGGTTCCTGAGATGCCGGGAGCGGCGGAGGGGAGACAAGGCGCTGGGATCGGCCGATTAACGAGCCCCACAGCCACCCCGGGGTGGGAACGAGCCCCCGAGGAGAACAAAAGCTCCCATCTGCCCCCACCGTCCCGGCATCCCTCCGCTTTGCCTCGGGGTCCCACGGCTCTGCGTCGCAGGCGCATCCCAGCTCCCTCCTTTCCCGTAGTGTTTGCCCCCAGAGCGGCTTTGGGAGCCCGTTTTCAGCCGGGAGCGGCAGAGCGGACGCGATGGAGCCCACCACACCACTGCCATCGGCACAGCCCTGGGCCCAGGGTCCCCAGCCGCAGACCGGGCTCGGCGGGGGCTCCAGCTGCATTTGGGGGCTCCCGCAGCCGCATGCGGAGGCCGGTGTCCCCAGAGCCTGCGCCCCTGCGCGGGCAGCACCACGCTCCGGGACTCACAGGTTGAGGCCGGGACCCCCGGGACCCCCGAGATGCCCCCCATTCCTTGGAGATTGCTTGGGGCAGGGGGTTAACGATGCATCCAGACTGAGCCGACCTTTCCACCTTTCAGCTTCACCTGCGGCTCCCTCCTCCCTGCCATTATCTGCATGGATGCCTGTGGATTTCATTTCCATATTCATGGTGTTTTAATGACCCTGTAATATCTTTATGTTCTGCAATTAAATGTGGAATTTTTTTTTTTTTTTTTTTTTTTTCTCTTCCTTCTGCAGATTAGCATCTGCATAGGATCATTCGTGGCATTTGAGCAGAGGAAGGGAAGGCTGTGCAGGAGGGAGACGGGGTTAATTAAACTTCAGAGATCAGCAGGCTCCACTGCCAAACCCCCCTCTTGCCAGTGGGACCAGTAAAGGGTGGGGAGGGAACAGCTCTGGGCTGCTGGGCCACCCTTCAGGACAGCTCCTGGGGGTGCTGGAGTGGTTTTCAGTCGTGCAAGCCGCACGCTCGGACACACACGGCCCGAAATCTGCGTTGGGATCCCTGGCAAAGGGTGCAAACTGGGATTTAACTGCCGCTGGCGTCTGCCCGGGGCAGGAGGGTCCCCTTCCCCGACACACCGGGGAGGGGGGTGATGGGGGTGAGCCTCCCCCTCCATGCTCGCAGCATCCTGCCAGGCCCGCGGCCCCCGCGGACATCAGGGCTCGGCAGAGGAGCCATTACGGCTCCTATCGCTCCATCTCCATTCCCCAGAGCTAACGGGCAGCTCTGCCGCGCCACCCCCCTCCCCGCGCCAGCGACGGATGGTAATTGGGTTTCAGCCCCGCGAGATGGATGGGGCTGGGCTGAGAGCAGAGCGAGGAGGGAGAGGTGCAGAGGCAGCTGAGCAGGGCAGGCCCCTTCGCCTTCCATCCACCTCCCGCCCCTTCGCTCGGCTGCAAGATGCCGCCAGCCCCAGTTTGGCCTCAGCGACGGGGCTGGGGAAAGGCGGGTCCCAGCGGCACCATCAGCCATGGGCATCCCGGGGGGAGCGGCGCTGGTGCTGCCATCTCAGTTTCCCCCCCCCGATGGAGGACGGTGACGGCGGGCAGTCCCCGGCTTTGCGCCGCACCCTGCAGCCCCCCGCCTCCTTCTCCCTCGGCCCTTTTGAAGCCGTGGCTGTGAAGAAGACGTTTGGAAGGGCGAGGCGCGGGAGCAGCACACGGAATAAAGACGGGGCTGAAAAACACCTTCTCGCGTGGCCGTTTGATGTGAAGGGCAGCGCTGAATTTATGAGGAGCGCTGCCAGACGCGCCGTGCAGCGGGAGCCCCAGCCGGTGCCCGGACGATGGGAGCAAAGCGTGCTGCGGCCCCGCAGACGTGCCGCCCCGTGCACGCCAGCACACGTTTGCACGCCAGCACACGGCGGCCGTGCCGAGGCACGCGCGGGGCCCGGGAGGTGGGCAGCCACACTGCAAAAACCCAGCAGATAACCCGCACGTGCGGGGGGGGCCCCGTCCACCCCACAGCCTCCTTGTTCCTCCTGGGGGGCCCCCATGCTCCCCCAGCCGAGGGGCTGGCTGCAAGACGTGTGTTGGGATTGGGGGGCGCAGGGACGGCTGCGGGACAGATGGCTCTGCTCCCTTCCAGTCCCGCTGCTGCATCCCGCTGCTCCAGAAGGACGCGGCATTTTATCATCCTGTAAGGCTGACAGGCCCCAGAATTAATGAGTTCCTCATCAGCGCTGCCTCATTTAGCTCGGGGTGGCACGCAGGCGGCCCTGCACACAGCATCTGAGGCTGCTCCCTTGGCGGCAGGGCGAGGGAGGGGGCGTTCGCAGGGGGTACCCAGGAACCCTGGGCAGAGACAGGCCCAAGGCTGGGAAAGGGCCAAGACCCCAGGTTGGGTGGATGGGGGGGGGTTCCTGGGACCCAAATCCAGGCAAGGCTGGCCTCACGCACCCCTCATCAAGGCTGGAATGAAGCACCTGCTTTTAATTACTTGACACCAACAAGAAACACTTGTGGGCAGTGCTAAGGAGGGAAGGGAGAGCATCCTCCCTGATCACAGCTTTTTAATTCTGGAATTAGCCCCCAGCACCCGGGGGGGGGCTGCTCCAGAGAGCCGGTGGGGCTGGAGCACCCGCAGAGCTTTTTTAAGGTAGGATGGAACATTGCAGGGCAGGAACAAAGAGACTTCCCTGGATGCAGGATCAGTCCCACGAGCAGCAGAGCAACTGGCCTGTCGGGGAGGCTGCAGCTGGGGAAGGTCAAGGGGGTACCGCGCGATACACCAGCGAGCTGGCGGCGCGTCCCTCTGTTGTCGCAAGAGAGGCTTTGCGCGGCTTTGTCGTTCCCCTCGGCTCTGACTCCGGCTGTTATCGCACCAGCGAAGCACGCTAGGAAAAAGGAAATGTGCCTTATCCGTCCTCTTGGCACTGGCCTTTTCGGCAAGTCGACATCTTGAAAGGATTTACCGTCCCACGGCTGGTTTATGTGGCAGATGCGAAGGCTGCGGGACTGCGGACCCTTGACTGGCTACCGGAACGGCTGTCAGGGAGCGGTTACACCTCCCTGCCTGCGCTGCCATCCCGTATTCCGGCACTCGGGATGGCAGCCTGGGCATTATCCGATTCACGGGGCGAATCCCCAGCGTGCGAACCCGGCAGCCGCACCGAGTTGCACACTCCCATGGCAACGTGGTAAAACTGGGAATTTGTCAAGAGAGTATTGCAGATGAATTTAGAAAGTTCTGGATTGTTGCAGGAGGGAGGGAAGAGAAAAAAACCCATCCATTTGGGATGCGAATGCAGGCATGACATTTCCAGAAGCCGTGAGCGGTGAGGCTCCAGAGTTTGTCTTTCCAAGATCTCGTTACTGTCAGAAAGATGAATTTTTTAATTGGACTAGGCTGTTGTGTCGGGGTTTTTGTATCATCAGCCCTGAAAAGCATAAGATTGGTAACAATCTGATTGACTTGATCAGTAATAATCTGATTGAACGTTACGGGGGCATTCCCCATCCTGAGAGCCTGCGTGTTTCAGCAGCGTAAACACTTGTCTGAAACCTGGGCCGGCGTGTTATTTGCGAGTAGCATAGCTCCATCTAGCATTCGTGAAAACCACTGCTTCCCTACAGCTTAATTCATAACCACTTCGTTAACTATTAGACGCTGTTCTCCCGTCTGTTAACAGCCACCGCCAACAGGAAACCAAGAGTTTCTGCGCAGGCGAAGCTTACGCTACAGCTCTGCTGCCTCCTCTGCAGCTAGACTGTCCCTCGCCCTGCGGGTGCTTGCCCTGCGGCAGGACGCATCCGCACACAAATCCCGGCTTCCCGAGGCGGGGATCAGTCCTTTCCCAGTACTGACAGAATTTTGTGGTGAAACATCCCATGGCTGAATCGGATCAGGTGAAAAAAAAAATATTTGCTGTTTGTCTCAAGGCCGTAAAGCTTTTCCAAGAAGCAGCGTTGCTTACCGGGCAGAGCACAGGCGGAGAGGAGAAAGGAGGGAAAGACCTAGGTCCATCCCTGTTTTGCAGCCAAATTGACCCTGGATTTGGCCAAAGCTGCTTCACCCCTCTTCGTTTTGTCATATTCGTCCCCAGAGCAGTGCTTGCAAAACAGCACGGTGTTTTGACTTAGGGTGTCATGACTTGGAAACACCTGGGGGGACTCTAAGCCACTCTGTATTCCAAAATTTGGAAATACTGACGGTCAGATGCTAAAATCTCCGACTTCCTGCGCTGACGCAGGGCTCCCTTTGCTCCCGGCACCGCCGACGGGCTGCGCGCCGTCTTCGGAGTCCGGGGGTGGCTGCAGGCTGGAGAATCACTGCACCTGGTAATTCTGAAGAGAGAAATAAACATACTGGGAAGTGTTTGCGGAGAGGTGTTTGCTGAGAAGTGTTTCACCGCTCCCTCAGGGAAGTGCGGAGGGGCTCAGCCTGGCAGCTGGCACTGCAATCATTAAACAGCAGAAGTTGGCACGGACACCGCTGCGGGTCAGCAGAGCTGAGCTCCTGGCACCGCGCTCGGGTAATGCGTCGAGCCAGGCAGTTGTCACGAAGAATTAAATTTGCCGCGATGAGTCCTTCCCTCTAAACCTTTGGGAGAGCGAAGCTCCCTTTGCGAGACCAAGAGACAGCTAACGGCAAGGTGTGAACGCGAATTCGCGTCGCAGCCTGCGGTCTCTGTCGCTCGCGGGATGGGGCGCGGCGATTTGTGGGGAACCAGTCCCAGGGGCTGCCTGAACCTCTTCCCAGATGATCCTGGAGCAAACTGCCAACAGGCAGAGGGCCTGGAAATTCCTGCCACGGAGTAGTTGATTCTCTCTGAGTCTTGACCCCAAATCCAGGCCTTTCTGCTTTTCACGCTGACAAAACACCTGGATGCACTGTTGGGAGCAAGGCAGAAAGCAGTTTTTGTAGAAACTTCTCTGAAAACTAGAGAGAAGGTTACTTTTTCAAAGGAATAAACAGCATCTGCAATCTGTCAGTCCTTTGAGAAGAGCTAGACTGATCTGTGCGAGGGAATAAAGGCCCGCTGAAGTGCTCCGCTGCTCAGCTCAAGGGCCACCGCCACTTCAGAAGCACTTGACAACACTTTGCTCCCTGAGCTCAAAAGCGCGAGCGAAACCCAAACGCGGAGCGAATTGCCAGGCCGCTCCTACCGACCGAGCGCTAAAGCCTCCGCCGGCACGGCGCCGCGGCCGGATCCGCTCGCAGCCTGAGAGGGAGCAGCTTGACCCCCAACCACGATCTACCGCACCGGGTCAAACGGTGAGAACCGGTGCCAAACGCCGTCCTGTGTCTTGCCAACCTAACGCACGCCTCGAGGAAAGCACTGGCCCGCCGGCTGCGGGTCCCCCGGGGGGATGGAAGGGGCCCCAGGCGGGGCGGTTTGCTACAGGGAGCCCCGGAGATGCGCAGCATTAAAGAAGGAAGTGTGCGGAGGATTTTGCTCTGGCTCGTCACCGCTTAAACAGACCCGCAAAGATCCATCGAGCAGCTCCTGCGAGCGCACCTCCAGCGTTCTCCGAGCTCAGCCACGGCAAGGAACCACAAAACAGTGTTTGCGTTTCCCTCCTTGCAAGGCAGGGCCTGGGCTCCTAGCCCGATTTCCCTCTTCTGTGACCGCTAAACGAGACGCAGGAACTTTTTATCAACAAGTTGCTCAGCCAGAGTTGCTGAAGGTTGGTTTCCTGCAGATCCGGGCTTTGTGGTCCGTTCACTTTGGTGTTCAAGAAAGCGCAGGTTGGGGTTGTGAGGAGGATTTTGGCCTCCTGGTGTCATTTCTGGGGCGTGACCTGGCTTTGAGGCTTTCTCCAGCGGAGACCGACTCAGCCACCGACTTTTCCCGGGCCTGGTACGGCCGGTGGAAAGGGGCCGCCCGGGGCAGTTCCGCCAAAAAAAAAAAAAAAATTCTAAAAAATAATCTCCTTTCAACAACCCGGGTCCCAGTGAGGGCCAGGGGGCGTGTGCCGCCGGTGTCCCGCTGTCCGCTTGCTCGGTGTCCGGCCCCGCCCGGCCCCTCCCAGCAACGGCCCCGACGCGGTCTGTGAGCGGGCCCGGCGCCCCGGGGAGCGCTGCTGGGGACCCGCGCGAGGAGACGGCGCCCGCCGCCCGCCCCCCCCGGCCGGTTCACGTAGGTGACGA
>WHYT01014640.1:35258-50501 GCA_009806455.1 Tetrax tetrax
CAGCGGGGGCTGCCAGCCGCGGAGGCCCCGTGGGCGCCCGGGAGAAAAAGGGGGCTGTGGGCCGGGGGCCCGGTGCCTCCCCCCGTGGCCTGGCGAGGGCTGCCGCTGCCGCGGGGTCCGGAAGGCCGGGGGAGAGAGCGTGAAGCGGGAACCTCCGAGGCTTTAGCACAGCGGGGTCCGACAGCGTCGGGGTCGCTGGGAGCTGGGGTCAGAGGGGTGCGGAGATCCTGAAATGGGCTTGCAAAGTCTGGAGGTAAGCGACAGGGCCGGAGCGGCGGGAGAGCATGGAGACGGGGAAGGTGGGAATGGCAGAGGGCTGGGGAAGGCAGCGGGAATGGTTCGGCTGGGTGTCTGGGACTGGGAGAACTGTCCCGTCAAGGGGGCAGGGGGGCAAGGAGGGCTCGTGCTCGGGTTGGGACACTGGTGCTGCTGCTCCCGTTGCAACGTCTCGGTGCGTTGTGCCGAAATGTTACTGCCGTCACTTCGCCACGCTTATGGTTGGTGATGCCATTCCTTGTCGGGTCTTGACACCCCCTTGAAGCATCCCTGTCCTGTTGGTACGGTTGTCCTGGGATATCCACACTTCATTCCCACCACGAGATCCTTGCGGTGACCACGACGAGGGAAAAGGGCGCTGGGAAGACATCGAGGTAGCTTGGAACACTGCTCACTGAGACAACTTCTCTTCGATGGCAGGGCTTTGCTTTCAGGATATTCCAGTGTTTTGCCTGAGGAAGTTGCCGTCTGGCCTGTCGGTCGTCCCACTTGGAATGGTTTGGTCTTCGCTGCTGCCTTTGGTGGAGCACCAAGGGCGCTGCATTCGCCTGTGCCGAAGCGTTACTCCGGCAGGTTGTTGGGCTGAGGCGACGTGCTGAAGCGCCGCTCTGGCGCGCTGCGCCGCGTTGCTGTTGTGCGCGCAGGTTTCCGTCTTGGGGAGATCCAGGAGCTGCCGCTGTCGTGCCGATGAGGTTTGAACCACGGAGCGTCTCTGCTGTGGCGTGGCAGCGGTGTGTGATTGCGGCGCTGATTTTCCTGAGCAGCGTAGGAAGTGCTTGTCCTCTGTTAATTTCTTTTGCTCTTTCAGGTGCGTAGCTTACAGGATGAATCCGTTTCCATCCATTCCGCTTCCCTCTGGCTACGGCTGGAGTTCCTAGAGGATGTTGGGGAGTGTGGAGACCCTATAGCAAGGAAGAAATTCTTCACTGCGAGGGTGCTGAGGCGCTGGCCCAGGGTGCCCAGAGAAGCTGTGGGTGCCCCGTGGCGGTGTCCCAGGCCAGGTTGGATGGGGCTGTGAGCGACCTGCCCAGGGCAGGGGGTTGGAACTGGGTGAGCTTTAAGGTCCCTTCCAACCCAAAGCCTTCTGTGACTCTCTGACAAGGCAAAGGAACAAGAAGTGCTTCTCTCACCGAATCTGAAATCCGTGCTAAACTAACTCGCTCAGGGAGCCACGTTAGTTGTTAAAATAGTAACGCTGGGAAGGGAAACCCTCTCTGTCTTTCCTCGCTGTCTTGCCAGAGTGGTTTCAACCCGAAGGGTTTTCTCTCTCTGGACAAACGCAGTCTGCCTTGCACTGGAAAACGGCTTTGTCAGTGCAAAGAGCTCAGGCTCTTCTTCGACCTGCGTTTTGTCAAACACGTTGTTCCGCGTGTTCAAAAACGTGAGTCCGGAATGAAGGAGGGAGCGCTGGAGCCATCCAGAAATACAAATGTGGGAGTGAGTAATGGGTCAACCTCTGTGTCGCTTTTGAGAGGAGAGTTGTTCTCCTGCCTGAGAAGCAGAAAGTAGTGGAAGAACAGCTGCTGGGAGACATAAAGCGAGATTAAAGGAATTTCATCTCCCTTTTCCCCCCGCACGATTAGATGGCCTGTGGAGGTAGGAGCCATTTTCCAGCATCGTGATGATGCACTGTCGAAATAAATGGAGTTCACCGCTGTGACCTTTCCTGGTGACCCAAACTGCCACCAGCAACAGGAGCATCAGCACCTTGGCCGAGAACCATTCTTGGTATGGAGATATCCGGTGGTGCCTCGGTGTTCCTGCTGTCTTTGACGCGTGTTACGTTTTCTGCCTCCCGTGTGACGTTTGGATTTCAAGTGTGGGACTACAGCTGCCTCACCTTCCAACGAAGCAACTCCACGTCACGTGGCATCGACAGTCGGTGTCATCGGGAATGTTCTCCCGGTTGTCACTTGCATTTTGAAGCCAGACCTGCTATTCTCCGTTGCTCCTTTGACTTGTTCCTATGGTAGTCTTGATTCCTAGACAATCTGAGGGATCATTTGGTTTCAAACAGGTTTAAATTGGAGGTGGAATGGGCCATTTGCTTTGTCTGTCACAAGTTTCATCTTTTCTCAGCCCAGACACGGCAGTGCTGGTTATTTTAGGGTGACTTTAGCTCACAGCAGTTCCCACTTGCTCTGACGCCGCATTAGTGCTTCAGGGAAACAAAGTTGTGATTCCTTACTGAATTCTCATCCTGTCCTACTATTACTCTTCATTTCAGCACTTGGTCATTAATATAAGATCTCATCATTCTTGACATCTTTTCAAGCCAGCCCACCCACAGTTTCAGTCTTTGTTTTCACGATCCTTTGCGTGCAGCTCCGTATTGATCCCCGTGCGAAGGAGGCGCGATCGATACGTAGATCGTTGTCTCGGGAGAGAGAGTTCTGCAGATCGCTCAGGACCAGAAGGAGTAAGTGTAGACCACGCCCTTATCCTTTCCACGAAAGTGGGGTTGGTTGCTTGGAAGGATTTATCCAAGAGGGTTTTGTACTTCATCGCGTTCCAGCAAGGCCCAGTAAAGGGGCATTAACGTTCTCCCAAGTTACAAAGCTGTTTCCCAGTATGACCATCCTGAAAATGGAGGCTGTCCCAATCCTTTCAGTCCCCTTCTTCTTTCACTCTCCCATAAACTCTTTTCTTTTGCTGCGCGCAGTCACTGGGCTCTGTCTGCAGCCAGAGTGGTCTCCAGTGGAGTTGTCTTGCTGCTCGTAATCAGATGCTTGGCGGTGAATTGCAGGGCGCAGCGTGTGCTCCAGCTGGACTGGAGGCCTCCTCTTTTCACCAGTCCTGGTAGAGGAAGGAGCAAGAATTCCACAGCTGCTTCACAGATCCTTCCCCTTGCTCCCTCTCGGTCCTTCTCTTACATGGCAAGATCTCCTGCTGCCTCCCAGGCCAACTGTTATCTTTGCGGTACTTGTACCTGGAAAATCGCTTCCTCTCTGGTAGTTACGGAATTTGCCTGAAGGCACTAACTCAGAACCCAAAGTCTGGCCTGGTTTTTTTGATGTATACCTTGCTTTATTGTAAGAGGATAAATTTTGATGTGAAGCTGCACTGTGTTTTCTTAACTAAGTTGTAAGAGCCTCGTATGGAAGCATTGTAGATGTCCCGGCTCCCACTGCGTGAGCGAGGATGATGGCGCGTGGCTGAGGATCTTGGAGAGATGTCGTTGATGACTGGGGGACCAACGCTGAGATTTTCTTCCGCACTCGGCTGCTCTCAGTCACCCAAAGGCATTGCTTAATTACCTGCTTGCTCCCTACCTAGGCTGAACTTGATGAGCAGCATTTCCATTGCACAGCAGCCCAAGGAGCAGCAGATGTTCTGGGTTGTTTTCCAGGCCCCAGCCCACACTGCTGCCTGAACTTCTGACCGAGCCCTGAATGCCAGAAAGCAGGTGCCTCTTCTCGGTGTCTACCTGTCTCACCCTTTCCCAGCTCACCTGTGCCACTCGCGCTCCTTCGCTGCCTGCTCTCAGCTCTACATTTCTTTGCTCGCTCCCCTGAGGATGCGGTGAGGCGCTAGGGAGAAGCCAGCGTGTTGCGGCCCGGCTCCTTCCGACTGCCTCTCCGAAGAGTGGGTCGGTTCGTAAAAACGCTGTTCAAACCGTCACGGTGCGTGTGTTTAGAGTAATGGCTTAGGGTCAAAGTCCTCCTTTTACAGGAAAATGTAAGCTGTAAGGATCGGAGTCTTAAACTGGTAAGAGGATAAATAATGAGCGGAGTGTGGAAGATAAAATGGAAACACCGCCATGTGCAGTTAGAGACTGAGGGGAAGGTGATGAAGCTGGAGGAGAGGAGGCTTGGGAGAGCTGCTAAATGCGCTTGACTGGAGCTCTTTTTGCACAGCGCGGTTTCTGATTCTACCCCGTGCGGTTTTTGTTAACTTTTGCTTTGAAATGAAATTAACTGCATTTGCTGGAGGGGTTAAGTGGCTGGAGGCGTGTTATGTCTTTAAGAAGAGATGTCTGAAACGTGTTTTTCTCTTTCCTTGAAGGCCTCGGTTGGCAGGCAGAGTCCGAGGGTGGTGCCGTACCCAGCCCACAGTCTATGTCCTGGAGAGCCGGGCCTTCAGAGTGCAGCAGGTAGCCACAGTTTAAGTATGCTTCCGTTTGTTGGGCTGGTTTCCAGGGGAAACAAAGCTCCCGTGATCCGTTCCCTTCTCCTACCGACATCTTCCGAACCTGTTGGTTGATTCCCGTAGCATTTGACAGAGGAGGAAAGTCTTAAAGATGCCCAAGCTCCTACAAGTGTCCTTTTGCCTGTTCCTGCACTAAGGGGTAATTATCTTAAAAAAAATGCCTCAGGCAAAGGGAAGGCTGCAGTGTGCCTTCATGTGTTATGACACCAGTGAATCCAGTCAGGAGAGAGACACAAATACTCAGAAAAGCTTCAGATTCAGTTGGCTGTGGGACTTGAAAGTGCAGAGGAGAGGCTTTGCAATGTTAGCACTCGTGGAGTAACTTCTTTCAGTTGTGTCCCCCAGCCCCCCTCATTCCTTTCTGCCAGATCTCTTCCTCTGTCTGATCGTGGCTGCACGTGCACAAGAAGAGGTCATGCCAGGCTTTGCTGTGTCTGAAGAATCAGTCCAGGGTGGTGCTAATATCCAACTTCTTCTCGTCCCTGCAGTTGTGTCAATGGGCTCAGCTGATCATCGACTGAACCTAGCAGAGATCCTTTCCCAGAACTATGGCATACGGGAAGAAAGGGAAGAAGATGATGAGACTCAGGAGAAGCAGAAATCTTTAGAAGAGCTGGAGAAGAGTTTTAGTGCCTCTCAGGTAAAGGCAGCGAGGGAGGGGAAGGGAAAAACTTGTTTGCTTTGACAGTTGTGGTACCAAAGATCTTTGTGAGAAACTCTGACTTGCTTGCTCAGCTGGCAGTGCACCCATCAACACATCTTAGGTTTGCATTTGGATGGGAAGGAGTTGGGTGACAACAGGTGACAGCAGTAAATTTGGGAGCTTCCATCTGCCGAGGTGGCCTTCGCTCACCATGCTGAAGAGCCATCAGCTGTTGGGTGAATACGCAGTGTCCGTTTGACAGCGGAGGAACCACAAAGATGAGGTGACATGGTCCTCTTTTGGGTGGGCCCCACGAAGGCCTCAGTGGGACACAAAGCGTGTTCTTGGTGACAGAGACTGCCGCTTCAGATCAGGCACAAGACTAACACAGGGATTTGCTCTTTCCCTTCCTCAGTATAAATACAGTCCTGCTGTCTGGCATTAAATCTAGTATAAAAAGAAATATATTTTTAAAGTGCCCTTGACCATATTGCTTTGAGATGAAAGTTTCTTCCTTCTCCGTGCCTTTGAGAACGGGCTGTGGTGGGTCCTGACAGACCACGCCTCCCACGTTACGCCGCTTTACCCGAGGCGGTTCGGAGCCCCCAGAAGCGCGGAGCTTCCTCGACTGCCCCGCGTGTCTCCGTGTTCACTACAGCTGGCGTTGTGCTGGGTGATGGTTCCATTCCTGATGAAGCTTTGTCCTCCTTTCGCTCAGAGCAGTGAAATGCCATTTGAGGAGCTCCTTGCACTTTATGGCTATGAGGCGTCTGATCCCATCTCGGAGCAGGACAGCGAGAGCAATGATATTACTCCAAATCTCCCAGATATGACTCTGGATAAGGTAAGAGCAGCTGTGTGCCTGGGTCTATGCTTCTAGCCTGTGCTGTAGGTCTTGGAGCTTGAGATATCTAGTAGCTGTTTTCAGCTGGGGTTTGATTAATACCAGGGGAAGGGGCTTGCCTTGTTCTGGTGTCCCAGTGAGGAACGCCAGGTGCAGAAATTGAATTTAAAGAGTTTAGAGGAGACTGGAGAATGGATAGCTGTTTTAAAAAGAACACAACCAACCCTTCTGAAGAAGTGGAAGCAAGCTGAGCAAGGTTCTAAAAGGGGTACACTTTTTAACACAGCTGTTAAAAAGAACACTGTGTCTTTATGGAACTTGGGTTACGAGGCTTTACACATAGATGTGGATCTGTGGAGAGTCAGGGGAGGTTTGTATCTTCCCACCTTCTCCTGTTCTAGCTAAAGTCTGTAGAAAGCTTTTTTTTTTTTCCTTCCAGGGTCTTTGAGATATTTGCTCTGGGTGGAGCTCTACAGAAAGGGCCATTTGCTCGTCCTGTCACGAAGCCACTCATGGCACTTCTAGGGAAGATAATCTAGGGCTGGTAGGGAGTGTGAGAGAGAACCTGTCTTTGGAGAAGATGTGGGAGGGTGAGGAGGTTTGTAGATGTGGCCACCTTTGGCCAGAAATGCTTTAGTCTAGGCCTCACTGCCCCCCTCCTTTAATTTTTTTTTTTTTTTTTTAATTAAAAAATATTTTTCACTTTCTTGTTGTTGTTAAAAGGAACAAATAGCGAAGGATTTGCTTTCAGGGGAAGAAGAGGAGGAGACACAGTCTTCAGCTGATGATCTGACTCCATCCGTCACATCCCACGATGCGTCGGACCTATTCCCAAACCAGCCTGGCTGTATGTGTCACTAATTTCTAAGTAATTGGTTTTTTACTGTGTAGAATAGGGCAAGAATGTTTTTCTTTATTTTGTCACTAAGCTTCCTGACATCAGTTTTTCCACTTTCCTTCTGGGGGCTGCAAATAAATCTGAGTGCCAATGGTGTTACCAAGCGTTGGTTGATAGAGTGGATGAGCGGTGGGGTGAGGAGAGAAGAGCCTTTCACTGTAACTCATAACATTGAGAAAATTAGAATTGCTTTGCCACCTGCTGTAATTGCAGTCTGAAAGAGCAGTATTGTGATATATTGTGATATATTCCTAAATACTGGAATATGCCAAAGTGCTTTAGAGAAACTCGGCATCAAGTGCCTTATTCCTTTTGCTGGCCTGCAAAATGGAGTCTGAGCTCCCTGGGTTGGTCGGCGCCACCCATGTGGCAAGTGTGCAAATTCTTTTATTTAAATGGAGAAAATGAAAATTTGGGTAAGTTGTGACTGAGGAGCATGCTGAAAGTAACTAGGACAGAAAATGAAGGGAAGGAGAGGGGACGTAGAGCAAGAGGGGGAAAAAAAACCAAACCATTTCATAACTACAGATCTTTTCCTTTCCCACAAAGCAAACAACTTCCTTGCTGATGAAGACAAAGAGCCTTGTTCATCTCCGTGTGCTTCCTCCATGGCTGAGGATTCGGAGGAGGATTCCATCCCATCTAACGACTGTAAGAAGGTAAATGATCTGAGTGTGTTGAGAAGGGGAGCTAATACAAAGCGCTGTGATTATCTCCCCGATAAATTTTCTTTCTTTTATTTTCTTTTGCTCAGCGCCTTGCGTTTTGTGGAAGGTGGCGGCAGATGTGGGTTACAAGAGGTTTTTTTTTAAATACGATCTTGAAACCTGTATCTGAAATTATCTTCTGCTTCAGATAGGGAAAATGCTGTTGTGCCTCGGTAAATTAAAACTGCCCTCTGTAGCACTATAAAGGTGAAATGCTGTGCAGTATTCCCAGCAGGATTTACTGAGGGGGAACCATCACATGAAAGAGCAAGCTTCCAAATTCATCCTGGTTGTGAAGGCTGCAGAAGAGCTTCTGCATTTCTTTTATCTCCAGCCTTAGCTGCTTGCCCCTATATCTTTAACATTAAAACTATGTAAATGCCTAAGGTCCCCAAAGCATCATCTGGTTGGCCGTAAATCTTTTTAGTTACGCTATAAAATAGTCAGGGTTCCCTGGAAGTAGCAACGACAGCGGGGACTACTGGTATATAAATGGGCCTCGTGGTGTCGTAGTCCCCACGCCATGAAGTACACCTCAGTGCCTACGTGGAGCGTTTACTCTTTCAATTTACATGCTTCTCTGTGGTGATATTTCAGGAGATCATGGTTGGACCTCAGTACCAAGCCACTGTTCCCATACTCCACTTAAACAGGCACGGTGAAAAAGGTAAGGCAACCTGCTTTACGTGGGTTTTTTTTTGGATGTAGGGCTGCTGGCCAGGGCATCTGACGGTGCCCTGGTTCACCGTTTGTACTCTGTGTCTCTAGGCTTGGCACCTCTCAGTGTTGACAACAAAATTTATGGCTACACCTGAGCTTAGCTTTAAGCTGGCCTGTTTGAATAGGGCTGGTGATACCGCTGCAGGAGCTAAGAAGCTCAGGGAAAACTGGGTTGGTGTGACAGGTTTGGAAGAGAGCGTCTCAGCTGCAGCCAAAGAGAAGGAATACCCTTCTGGAGATACTCTTATTTGTTTTTCTCTGATGTCTTAGAATCATAGGATAGTTTGGGTTGGAAGGGACATAGTCCAACCCCCCTGCCAGGAGCAGGGACATCTCCAACCAGAGCAGGTTGCTCAGAGCCCTGGCCAACCTGAGCAGGCAGAGTTGTTTTCATTCAGCTGCTCAGCTCCCGATTAGATGGGATGTCTGCAGAGTAGATGGAGCTGCCTGGATTCGCAGATTGTGTCTAGTAACTGGTGCAACACCAGCACCAGCTTGTGGAGTTTCTGAACAAGGTCTTTTAGAAATTCCTTGCTTCCTCCTTAGTTCTTTTATCCTAGCAGACTCTAAGCTAAAGGAGATAAGTTACCAATTTTGCAGGTACTGTTTTGAATTTACCCAATACAGTTCTCAGAACTTTCCACTGTTACTTTACCAGTGCTCCCAGCCTCCTGAATTGAAGACCAGAGATTTAGCGTGCGTTTTCCATAACCTGTGTGTTTGCATCGGTGGGAAATGAAAGGAAACCGATAGTAGATCCTGACGGGGGTCTTTTATACCCTGTCTGTAGTGCCTCTGACCTGATTTTAGTCATTCTGCAGGGCAGAAGAGTTGGTTCCTTTGCCTATAGAAACAAGTTAAGTGCAGAGGGTGCTAATGTTTTTATCTGAATAGAAAAATCTCAATATTTCTGATTATTTTTTATTGCAGTCTTTCTTCTTGCTTTCCTCTGTGCTGCTATTTCACTTCAGCATCTCTCCGCATTGTTCTACGCGGTGTTCTCATGGACGAAGAGCCTTGAAAGCTGAAAGGGACAAGAATCAATTAGTGATGCAGCGTGCTCCTGCTATTCTGTGTGGGTGGAGCAGCTCATGGAGGAGCATTACAAGCTATCGCAGGGGAGGGACAGCCTTGCAGATGCTTAGTTTTGTGTCTAGGACAGGGAGAAGGTCTTGTGCCTAGGCCAGGGTTGTAGCTCAAAGCTGCCCTTGCCTCCCACTCGTTTTGTTTACTCTGTGCTGGAAAAGACACCTTAGAACTTAGGGTTTTGTAAGTGCCAGGATTAATGAATCAAAGCAACAATCTTTGAGAAGGTGGTAACGAAAACCTTGTCAACCAACCCTTCTGAAGAAGTGGAAGCAAGGCTCTGAAGGGGGTGCAAAGAGTATTAAGCTGATCTGCCTCCAAAATCGGAGGGAAAATCCAGTACCTTCACATGGATGGTTGTCATCTCTAGTGCCAGGCTCCTGTGCCAAGCAAAGATTTCCTTCCTCCTTCTGTCTCTCCCGTGCCTGTACATGCAGACCGTTTCTCAAAAGCAGCAGCCTTCTCTGATTAGCTTATTGCAGTGCTTTTTCTGTTAGCCTACGAGAATGAAGATCAGCTGCTTTGGGACCCAAACATACTCCCCGAGAGAGAGGTTGAAGAGTTCTTGTACCGTGCGGTGAAGCGGCGGTGGGACGAGCTATCTAGCAGCAACCTGCCAGAAGGAGAGATGGTGAAGGACAACGAACAGGTAAGCGTGGGGGGCTTCTTGCAGCCTGGTGCTGGTGTAATAGTGCGACGTTTCCTACGGAGGTGCTGACTGAGAGACCCACCTAAACGAGAACGAGACCTAACTGCTGTGACCCTCCTGCTTCACGGAGAACTGAGGGTGTGCTTCTTGGCTGTGTTGGTCACGCTCCTGTTGGGAAGCCTGGAAAAGGCTGTAGTAGGTGGGATCACCAGCCTGCCTAGGAAGTACTTTTCTTCCAACACAGTAACAATATTTGTGGAAAGCTTGTAACAGATTGGGCAAAGAGAGAAGGGGTACTGTTTTGACTGTATTCTTGCAGTATCCCAAACTCTCTGAGCCAGAGCTTGCAGCAGGAGCATCCTTTTGGATCTGTCCTCTAATTCTTCTTTGAAGCCTGCAGATCAAACGTTTGTCTAAGAAACTTCAGAGCAGTTGTGTTTCCCCTAAGCTAGCCAGGTTAGGTTCTCCCAGTAAGTCTGCAGGAACGCACAGGCACACCTGTAATCTGCAGAGCCGCTGGCAGAACTGCGTCTTTTCACTCCTCGGGTTTGTTATCCCGAGCCTCGAAAAGTGGAATCATCAGTGCTGATGGTCAGGCTGCAGTGAGTGGCCAAGTGGCTCCTGGGAAAATTAGGTTTTACGAGACCAACGTGAGTCACAAGCAGCTTGCTTTGTGGTATGTCGCTCAGGTACGTGCTGTCAGGATTTTCTTGTTTCCTAGGCTTTGTATGAACTGGTTAAATGCAACTTCAACGCAGAAGAGGCACTACGGAGGTTACGGTTCAACGTGAAGGTTATCAGAGGTGAGAACCCCCCGTATTTGCCTTCTACCCCAAACATCAAGGCACGGGTGACTCCTGGAGTTACTCTTTCTGTACATCTCCAATTCCTCTTTCTTTCTACCGCAGATGAGCTTTGTGCCTGGAGTGAGGAAGAATGTAGAAATTTTGAACATGGCTTCAGGGTCCATGGGAAAAACTTCCATCTTATCCAAGCAAACAAGGTAAGAGCGCTCGCCCCTGCATCCCACTAAGACACGGGGAAGGAGGCACGTGCGCTTGCACCGGAGGTACATTTTGAGCCTCGCTTAATGCAGGAAGTTCAGGACTGCTGAGTTCCCATCCCAGGCTTTGCGTTGACTCATGCTAGCAGGTGATGGGCTGTTCACTGCCCTGCTCTGCCTTATTTTCCAGGTGGGAGAAGTCACAAACAACACTGACCTGCATGAGTGATGTCAGTTAATTACTGATTAGCCCTTTCTGGAGTCTCAAAAGTTCTTTCCAAACTCTCAGCCCTTGCAGTACTTCTGTGAATGAGTGAGTTGAGCATGTGGATGTTTTGTAAAGTCCCCTGGGGTCCTCTAGAAGGAAAGATGCTGTTATAGGGAGAGCTGGGCCCCAGAACATATGCTGCTGTGCTGGGAGTTGGCAGAACCAGAGAGTCCAGTTCTACTGCTGATTAATTGCGGGCATGTTGACGTTGGCCAGCAAAAACGGATGCAGGTTTGCTCTCTTGATTTTAAGTGTGCTGCTAGAAGGGCAGGAAAGTCCTGCACAAACGTACACAGCGTGTGAACCCACGCTGGGGTCTGCAAAACCAATTGTGCGCTGCGGGGAATTCTTTCTCTGGTTGATTACCACCTTGGAAATCTCAGTATGTGCTTCCGTTCTGCAGCGTAGATGTATCCGTAGCGATATAAATTACTGTAACACACTTAATTTTCTGTGCTGATTAAATGGGAGAATAGCCCTTGCTCCATGAGATCCATCTTGACGCGTGGCTTTCGATGATGTTTCTCCTCAGGTGCGCACCCGGTCGGTGGGGGAGTGTGTGGAGTATTACTACATGTGGAAAAAATCAGAGCGCTACGACTACTTCACTCAGCAGACTCGTTTAGGAAGGAAGAAGTACGTCCTCCACCCTGGAGCCACGTGCGTGGAATATTCTCACACTAAAATTAGTAATATTAACCTACCAGTGAAGGTTTCTGCTGCAAAGCACCTGCGCTTAAAACGCTGCGCTTCCTGCTCTGGGATGTTTATCGGGTGGGAGCGCGAAGGGATGCACTGGATATTCTCAGAATGTAAACACTGTCAGTGTGGGAGGGGAAGATAAAGGAATTATTTGCTTGGACGTCGACTTTCTCCTGTGAGAAAAGACTGTTTTGTTTCAGACAAATGCACCCATAAAAATTAGGATCAGGGATTCAGGGCTGATCTCGGGAAATAACACAGTTCAGTGAGGTTTTGGGAAGGGAGCTGTTTAAGTTCAAAAATACACTATTTCTGGTGGTTTGGAGCCTGAATTAATGTCTTTCCCTGCTGCCACCCTTTGAGGCAAATTCTTCACTTTGAAATTTATGCTAATTACAGAAAATAGTTTTCAAAAAGGTCGAAACTGAAATGTTTTAAAAGGTCAAAATGAAATATTTAAGGTGAATCAATTAAAAACATTAGGGGAAGTCTTAGATTTTTTTTTTCTTTTTTTTTTTTTTTTTTTTCATTCTGATGCAAGACAGGAAAATACCTGAAATCTCAAATCCTCCCAGGGTGGAAAGATATTTTTCTCATCACTTGCTCTTTGCTGGCACGTTAACATTGTCACAACCCACTGCAGTCATCCTACAAAGCTGGCTGTTCCCTGGGAAGAGCGTTTGCCCATTTATTTCCGTACGGAAGGGGCTGAGGCTCGGAGAGCGCTGGGGGGCAGAGCTCTTCGTTTTGGAAAGCCACAGAGCCCGTTCTGGTTTATTGTGGGCTGGCCTTGGCCACGCTGAGTTAACCGCGGTCGCCTCCGTGCAGAGTCTGAACTGTGCTCTACAGACCAAGAAGGGGTAGACGTTCATTCTAGCGAGGTCTCTGCAGTCCTGTGGCTTTATTTGTTGGTGGGTTTTCATCTCAGTCACCATTTTCCCTGCCTGCATCTCTCTGCTTAACAGGTGGTGGCAGTGCTCTCTCTCTTTTCCCACAGGGATTACGCCGACAATGACTTGGATGGGGGTGAAGTAGACAACGCCAGTCGTTCTCGGAGCTCCCCACCAATCCCCTCTGCAACGAGCTGCCTGGATTCTCACTTCGGTCAAGATCAGCTAGCAATAGAGAGCACAGGTAACTTCCTTTACTTCTTTCTGCCACGGGGATGACTAGTCTCCCTCGCTCGGCAGCACAGACTCTCCTTTGCCTTTCTCCTGTTGCCGTTCTCCAGCTGATGCTCTTCTCCCCGCACCTTGCCAGTGTGCTCCCTTTGCCCTGTGTCAGATACCAGCCCTGGGCAGGTTTTGGTGTGAGCAAAGGAGACTTTGTCTCTACGTTGGCCGGCAGTGACTCCAAAAGAGTTGTTCCTGCTTCAGGCTTGGAGGGGTGGCCTAAGTCATTCACAAACCTGAAGGATTTGCACTGACTTTGGGCTCCTGAGTTAGGTGTTTCCAGTGCACTAACACACGGACACCCTGGACACAGGCAACTCATCCCGAGGCTGATCTAAAGCACCAGAAGCCGCAGGTTGTACCTGCAAACTCCTGTCAGAGAGAGCTGGCTGTGACTCATAGAGAGCCTGAGGTGGGTTCGTTCCCTCCCCGTCCTGTCACAAATGAGGGCTTTGTGGAGGCACCTCCCAGGGGCTGTCAGCACCTAGGATTTGGCTTATCTTGGAGTGTCTCTGTGAGGTTTCCTTTAATTTCCATAGAAACACTGATGGCCTCCCATCTGCTGTCTGCATCTTGTCTTTCACGCTGGCAGGGATCTTGGTTGCTGTAATAAAGAAACGTTTGTGCCTCAAACAAATGCTGTGGTGATTAGGTGAGATTGAACTGGATTTTGGTTTTTTGTATGCTATGAACTCACTCTGGCTTTCTTTTGCTTTCTGTCCCCCTCTCTCTCCTCCTCCCTGTCTCTCCATCTCCAACGTTTCCCTCCTTTGCGGTGCGCAGAGCCCCTGAGCGTGGAGAGCACAGCCTGCAGCCTGGGCAGCATGAGTGAATCGGGGCAGGGCTATGAGTGCAGTACTCCTTCGGAGACGAATTGTTCCTTCGACCCCACCGCGGAGACGTCCTCAGGCGTCATCCCGCCTTCCTGCACGCAACATACTGTCAGCCCCTCGGAATCGGGGCTCTTTGCTTTGCCGCCGGCAGGACCAGGACTAGCAGAGAAGCAGGAGACGTTGCAGAGCTCCGGTGAGACGATAACCATGGACTTCACTCTCCCTGCAGACATTAATGAGGGTTTGCCTTTAATTGCTGGCCCTGTGGATTTGGACAGAGATCCAGAGGCAGTGGTGGCCCCTGCGCAAGTGTCCTTATCGGTCACAGATTTTGGCCTCATCGGCATCGGAGATGTAAATAGTTTTCTGACTGCGCATCAGGCTTGCCCAGCACCTGTGGCTCGATCAGAGCCCTTGTCACAGTGAGAGTCTCCAGTCACAAACTTGTCACAGACCCAGCAAGGACTTTGACCTGACTGAGTGAAATCCTGGAACTTCCACTGTTCCACGGGGACAGTTTGGAGCTGTTGGTCAGAATCCGTCTTTCCATCCTCCTTGATCCAAGGCTACAGTGAAACCAAACACCTTTCCGCTCCGGTGCGTTTTGACACAATCACGCGAAGCTGGTGGCTGCCTCTAACGAGGGGGGAGGTCCATCGTACCCCCCCTGTTTCGTTGACCGTGTGTCACCCCAGGTAATGCCAGGCTGTTGGGAGAGTCCCTGCCCCTGGGACAGCGCAGATGTCCCTTGGCCCCTGTGGGACAGTCTGAGAACAGAGGTGCTTTGAGAACAGGGATGTATCACTGGCGCTTCGGAGGCTGGGACGGAGGATGCGGTCTGGAGGTCCGAGAGCTTAGGAAATCCGCAGGGAGTGCAGCCCACCTGGGCTGCGGGGCGGGGTGCCCGCAGAGACGGGCGTGGCGATGCCAAAGGAGGATGAGGAGTCCTGGCCCTTCACCCACAGTGTGTTGCAATAGAAGTTATTCCCCCCCCTGTTCCCCTCCCAACAGCTGTGAGTTGTGACGGGCATGCACACGGCTGTTGAGGTCCCTCTCACCTTCCCTTGCGGTGCTGGGCCGTGCAGAAGCTGTACTGGGAGTAAAGGCAGTTTCTAGACGATGTTGGCCCTGGAGTGGTGCAGTGCTGCCGCTTCTGTTGCTGGTGGTGAATGACTTGATCCTTGCTGGCTGCTGCAGTACGAGAGGGTAGAGTGCAGATGGAAACATCCCTGACTTCCCAGCTTGTTCAAACAATTCCTCAGCTCTGGGAGGAAGAGGAGGTTGTTCAGCTCC
>WHYT01014641.1:23696-62329 GCA_009806455.1 Tetrax tetrax
CCGGGGCCGGTGCCCCCTCTCGGGGGAGCGGTGACCGGCTGGGTGTCCGCCGCCCCCGGGCGCTGCTGGCCGGCGGGGCCGGCTGCGGTGTCGGTGCGTGCGGGGGGTGCTGCCCCGCACCCCGCATCCCTGCCTGGCCCGGCTGCAAGCGGCAGCCCGGTGCCGTCCGAAGGGGCCCGGGCTGGCGGGGCGGCTCCGTTCCCCGCTCTCCGCCTGCGGTGCGGCGCTTGCCGGAGGCCAAGGAGGGAAGGGAGCAACAGGTGGGGGAGGACCTCCCGTCGTTGGTGGCCAGGCCCGGGAGACACCGTGCTCCGGACCTCACAGACAACGGCTTCTCTTCGAAACCGCTTCCTGGAGACCTTTCTGCCTTCTGGGGCCCTGCGGTGTGTGACGGCGGGAGGGAGAACGCCGCAGCGGCCGCGTCCGGCTGGGCTGGAGCGCGCTGAGCGGGGGTTTCAGAGGGAAGGGTTGTGGTGTTCCTCGTTCTAGGCCCAGACCCGCGCTGCTGCGCTGGCCTCTGGTTTTACGAAGGACTTGGGGATGCGCTGTCTGTCAGAAGCTGCCCCTCAGAGGGCGGCTGCCTTCCGAACGGCAGCGCGGAGCCGAGGGAGCGCTGTGCAACGGCTGCGCCAGCTCCGTACGCGCTGGGCAAGGCTCTGGCCACTTCATAACCGCTTCGTGGAGCGGGGTTTCCAGACCCCAGTGTTTTTCTGCTGGCTCTTTTATTACCGGTTATTCCTTAAACGAGCAGCTGCTCCAGTTCCTTGCTAGGCCACAGGGAACCTGAAGTTGCTGGTAAAGGCTTTGTTCGCCTCTCTTCTCTCTGGGCTCTGCCCTTGCTTCTGCTACAGCTGCGTCCTTTCGACTGACCGCAACGTGCCTGTCCCGCGTGGCGTTTGGGGTAAGATCCCTCTTATTTCAGGGGGTACAGTCCCGTTCTGGGCATTAATTTGAGTTTTAATTGGAATATAAAGAACATTTTTGTTCTTTTCTGCCCTTTAGCAGCCCCCTGCACTTTGAAGTTCACTGTGAGTCAACTCCTAATAAAAAATCAATAATAAAAACACGGGAAGGAGTGTCAGCAGAATGTTAGCTGTTCGTTCCTGAACACTGTGCCTTTTGACTTCTTGGGATATTTAAAATTCCCCCACGTTGATTTCTAGCTTTGTATCTCAGCGGAGACGTGATGGGGATGATCATCCCACCTCCCTCGCGTTGTTTGGCTGAGGTTTGTCTGCTGTGCTTTCGCACGGTGTAATTGTGCCCCAAAAGAGGTGTTAGATTTTTCAGAGGGGTGAATTAATTCCCATTCCTGGGAGCTTGTAGGTACTCCCACGCGCCCTACGCGCTGTGTCTGTCTCGTCTGAATGACCTGGTGCTGGAAACGCGTCAGCTTTTCTCCTGAGCGCCAGCAGCTGACCTCACCCCGTCACCTCTGCCTGTTCCCTGTGCACTTTTGTGATGCTTCAGTGTTGGCAGAGGATGTTTGGAAAATCAGGGTGTGAGAAACCCCAAGGGCTGGGGTGCTGGGAAGAATCACAGAACCACAGAATGGTTTGGGTGGGAAGGGACCTTCAAAGCCCACCCAGTCCAACCCCCCTGCACGGAGCAGGGACATCTCCAACCGGATCCGGTCGCTCAGAGCCTGGCCTGGGATTTTTCCAGGGATGGGGATCCACCGCCTCTCTGGGCAGCCTGGGCCAGTGTGATCAGGTTGCCCAATAAACCAAGGATTATACGCATCACTTGGTAAATCTTCTCACTCCATCCCTTTGGAGAAAGACAACGTCAGGAAGCATGGACGGAGCGTGGAGCGGCGGTGGAGTGAGCAAACGGGGTGTGGCAATGCTGTGGTGAGGCCAGACCCTGCTGGAGGAGGGAGATCCCTTCCGGATCACGCTACCTGGCCGTGAAACCTCTCGCAACTCTTTTAGCTGCTGCTTTAGACACCTCTGTGAAAATACAGCCAGCCCTGGCGCCAGGGGAGCGGAGAAACGAGGACACGAAGGCGGCGAGCGAGCGCCCGCCGGCAGCGGCGTGGCGGGGAGCGAAGCTGAACCTGCTGGGCTCTGCCGCTCAGCGGGGACGGGGAGCTCCAGGTCCGGCCCCGAGTTCGGGCAGCTCAGGCGCTGGGTGGGCTCAGGACGGGTGGGCAGGGGTCCCCCACGGGAATTGGTGGGGCGAGAGGGGTGCTTTTCCGTAAGGCTTGGATCTCCTCTCGCTGTGTCAGGGCTTAGAGTTGGCTTCGTAGGGAGTGTGCACGTGTAGAGAAAAAACCGTGAGCAGAGGGCACAGACCCACTGCGTTCCGTGAAATGAAACTTGTGTGGGCCATCCGGAGAGGAGCCCGGTGGCTCCCAGCAGCTTCTCCGGGCTCCGTGTCCGTTACGGAGCTGCAGGAAGGCTGCGGAGATCGGCAGAGCTTTGGTGGCCGGATCTCTTGGAGAAGCGTTGGAATGCGGCGCGAGAAACGTGGTGAAGTTCAGGGAGGCCTCGCCTGCCGGTGCGGCAGCAGGGGCGAAAACCAGAGCTTTGAAGTGACGCGGCAGCGCGGGTGCGGACGGCAGCGATCGGCGGGAAAACTGGGTGGCTTGTTTGGGGGGGGGCGCTGCCGTCTGCGTGTGTCTGATGGCTTTCACTGGGAGCGTGATGGGCCCGTTCGCGCGACCCAGCACCTCGATAAAACCAGCCGCGGATTTTTCCCCTCTCCCTTTTTCCCTTTTTTTAGGAGCTGAGGTGACATTTGAAGGGGTGGTGGGATGTAGCTGAGGACCAGAGCTGGTTTCCTGCCCCCTTCAGATGCATCACGCTCTCCTCCAGCTTTTTTTTTTGAGCGGTCTCTTGATTTCCGAGCCCCGGCAAACCCAGCGGGGAGGCGACGCGACCTGCTTCCCGCACCGAGGCGGAGGTGAGGTGCGCTTCCGTGGAGACGTGGTCCGTGGTTGTCTCGGAGCAGGGAGCAGCCGGAGGAAGGGCCGATGCCTTCCCGGGATTCCCCTGCGCGTGCGCGGGCTGATGGTTCTGTGCCGAGCCCGGTTTCATTCCGCGCCGGGAGCGCAAGCTGTGTGCTGCAGGCTGAGTCACCGCTGCCTGCCGCGCGTTTCGGCGATGATTATTGAGTGTGGGCAGATGCAGCCCACTCGTTATAGCAGCCTGCTTATATTTTTTTAATGAAGTTTTAAAATTTTTGTCTTGCTTTGACATCCTTTTCTTTGAGACACTAATTTCTCCGGAGCTGAGTTCAGACGCGGGAGCCGCTTCGTTACGGAAGGGGTCTGCTCGGACGCCGGCCGCTTGCGGGAGGCTTTGGGCACGCCGCTGGCCGTCGGGAAGCGGGATCCTCGCCTGCCTGCTTCCCTGTTCCCAAGCAGAAGGGGGGGTGCTTTGGGCCAGTCACACCAGGGCTGGGACTGAGACCGTTTGGCTCCGTTTGACCGGGGACATGGGGTTTACGGAAGCCATCCGCCACGGTGGCGCTGCCCGCGCGTACGTGAAACGCTCTGCGCGGAGCGCGTCTCATGCCCGGTCTCTGCAGCGTGGGGCTCCCCAAAGCTGGGGCAGCGGTGCTGGGGATGACGTGAATAAACGAGCCGGTTGGCCAGGCTTCTTAACGATCAGCGCTTGGCGGATGGGTGCTGTGCGAAGCATCGATCTCGTGGTTCTGGCTTGCCACCCTCCAGTTATTTATGGAATCACGGACTGGTTTGGAGGGGAGGGAGCGTTAAAGCCCCCCCAGCCCAACCCCCCTGCACGGAGCAGGGACATCTCCAACTGGATCAGGTCGCTCAGAGCCCCGGCCAACCTGGCCTGGAATGTTTCCAGGGATGGGGCATCCTGGGACAGTGCCCCACCACCCTCAGTACCCGAAGTGTTTACGGAAACTGCTTCTATGTGCAGGTTTATTAGGTTTTGAATTAACTGTGCGTGACAGTATTTTATTTTTCCTTCTCAAAAAATTGACTCTATTTTCTTACAAGCAGCATTTCCCTGTCACAGAAGCACTTGGGGAAACCGGTGTCGTCCTTCTTCACGAGAGATCGGTGTCTTTGTGGCGTTATTTGTTGGAACGGCAAGGCGGGGAAAGGAGCGGCCGTCTGTGGAAGTATTCCCACAGGTTCTGCAGAACCTGGGAAGATCTTCAGAGCAGCAAGAGATAACGGGGCTGCGTGCGACCGCGGCTTCTTCCTAATTAACGTGAAATGCGATAGGCTCTGCTGCTGCAGGGGGAACTCCTGGCTCTGGGAGTGACCGTACCTCACTTCTGTTACGTCTCGGTTCCCGCCACGAACGTGCAGGTGACGCCGACGCCGCGGACCTGTCCGGACGGATGAACGCAGTCGTTAGCGCAGGAGCAGCAGCGGGATGCGGGGAGAGCGGTTTTCCAGGGCGTTGCCTCACGGGGTGATGGTGGTGGTGAGGTTTTTATGGTGTATTTACATATTTTTGTGTGTTACATCCATATGGGGTATAAATGTTGGGGCAACTGGGCAGCAACTGGTGTTGTGGAGAGCCGGAGGGGTCTGAGTTCGACGTGGCTGCATTTGGAAGAGACCAGCCGAGCACAGACCAGGCTCTGACTTTCCCGGCGGAACCAGCGCTGGTTTCGCCTTCGCCCAGCGGAGAAAACCGATTGCACCCGGTCGGCTCGGAGCTCGGCCCGAGCAGGGCTCGCAGGGGACGGCCCGGCCCACGCTGCCGCAGCCGTGCGGGCGTCCTCCCGCCCGTGAGCTCCTCAGCGCGGAGGCTGCTCCTCTTTTTTGGGTACGTGCCTTGCCGCGGGGCTCTGATCCAGCGGGATAGCCCGGGCTGCTGCTGCGTTCGCGGGAATCAGCCTGGATTCCCAATTTCAGGAGTAAGCGAATAAACATCTGCTGGATCCGTACGCGGAGCTGGGCTGCTGCGGCACCCGCGGGCCGCCCGGCGCGTTGACACGCGCGCTCGGTCGGTGCCGCTCCGCTCTCCTCCTCTTCCCCTCCGTTCCTCCGGCGCCCGCGCATGGGCTATTTTTAACCGGTATTGCGGCATTTCTCCTCCTGAATTATTTATCAGCCTTTGGAGCTGAATGGAGCGCGCGGCGCTTTTTCCACTGCTGGTTACCGGCCACGTGTCTGACTGGAGCCATTGACAGATCGGGATCGTGGCAAACCACACCGGGCGCGGCTTGGAGAGGGGCTGGAGGCGGCGCGGGGGCCCGCGCACGGCGCGTGCTGCGGGATCGTCCGGATCTGTGTGTGAGATGCTCTCCTTGCTGGGGCAGACAGGGAGGGGATGGTTGCCATGATAACGCAGCCTCAGCTGAGCCGGATCTGAATGGAAGGTCTCTAAAAAAAAAAAAAGAAAATGAGATAAAAATTCATTTTTACTGCCTGGAGACTGGCTCCAGCCGGGAAGGAGACACCTCCGTGCACGCGCATGCGGCGCAGAGGAAGGCGTCAGAGGCTGCGGGCATGGCTGAGGCTCACCCAAAGCTCTGTGCCGGAGGGGTGTTTGATTTTCCCTTAGAAAATGGTAATTCCTGGTAAATTTCAAACCCTTCTTTGCTTCTCCCTGCCATGTCCAGCGCGAGCACCCTCGTCCGTCAGAGACATCCGTCATTTTTTTCTTTTTCCCCTTCTGATGGATTAAATCCCTCGCTGTCACGTCTTCTCTCCAGCAGAAGCCGGGCTGGGGAAGCGGAGCCTGGGCTCGTTCAACGCGGTGTGCCAGGGAGGGAGCGCGGCGTCTTGCTTTTTTCCTTTGTTTGCCCGGCAGCATCGCAGTGCTGGGCACAGGCGGCTTCCGCGTGAGCCCGCGGCGCAGGCCGTGCCAGAGCTGCTGCGCCTCTGCTGCGCCCCGCTTTCCCTGACCCAGTTTCACCGCGGGCGCGTGCACCGTACCTGGGCCAACGGCTCTGGGGTGTGAGAGGCAGGAGCCCTCTCACAGGGCTTGGTCCAGGCTGGTGAGGCTGAATCCATCCTCCTCCTCCTCCCGCCCAGGATTTGCTGTCTCCCCCTCTAAGGAGAAGGATGCAGCTTAGGAAATCCTCTCGCACGAGGGTGAAAAGCTGCTGGCTCGCGGCGATGTCGGTGTTGAAGGAGCTGGACACGCCCGTACGAGGCTGCGCCCGGGCTGCCTGCGGCTGGCGTCCACGTCCCGGGGCTGGAAGGCTTTCCCACCCGGAGATCTGCCCTGGCTGAGCCGCTTGTCAGCCCCGAGGCGCCGGAGATGGGCGCTGCGGGCTCAGGCGATGGAGCTTCTGTTCTTTCGGCTTTCTTGTCGCTGCTGGGAGCTGGCAGTGGGGTTTCAGCGCAGGGTCCCGAGCTGACCCTGCGTTCTCGCTGGCTGAATGTGCTCTGCCGGCCGGGCTTCTCTGGGAACGGGAAGGCCTGGCAGAAGGGGAGAACAGCATCCCATGCCTTTAGAGCACGCATCTGGCCACTGTGGGCTCCGGAGCAGAGGGTGCCGGCAGCTGTCCGTAGTGATCCTGAGTCGAAGCGCAGCACAGCGCCGATCCTCCGCGGCGCAGCGGAGTTCTGCTGGTTTCACTGGGGTTTGGGGAGATTTTAAGGCTCTGCCTACGTGGTGCAAAGGCCCTCGGCCTGGGCAGGGCGTGCTGGAGCGCTGCTCCTGGGCCTGGCTCCTCCGTCCCTTCCTGTTGCTGCTTCCTTTGCAGAGTAGCTGCTGGGGCTTCTTCAGAAGAATTTGCAGAATTGAGAGGGAAGAACTTGAAGTGGCCAGGAAGAGGAGGCGCAAAGGGAACTCTAATCCTGTGGATCTGATTCCTTGCCCCTTCTGGTGGGGAAATCTCACGTAACATCCCTGGCTTTGCGTTCCGCCAGCGGAATTAGTTGTGGCCCTCCGCTTGGACACGCTGGTACAGCACTGCAGGTGCCTTTTGCCGTAGTCCTCCCTGTCCCGCCGCTCGCGCTCCCTTCTCTCCGGTTCTGCAGCCGTGGGAGCCCCTCTTCAAGCAGGCAGAGGCCAGGAGCCGCCTGCTGCAGCCGGGAACGCCGTTCGAAATGGCTGCTGGCAGCTCAGTCCCTGCACCTCCGCCTGTGTGCCGCTGTCTCCCTTCAGCCTCCCCATCTCCCTGAGCCCAAGGCCGATCCCGCCTTCTCCTCTGCATCTCCTTTCTCCTCAAAGTTTCTTTGGGGATGCATTTGTGATCCATCCTGGAGCCCGGCAAGGGAGGGGATGCGCTCGTGATCCATCCTGGAGCCCGGCGAGGGACGGGATGCGCTCGTGGTCCATCTCAGAGCCCGGCGAGGGACGGGATGCGCTCGTGGTCCATCTCAGAGCCCGCCTGCGCCCCACGTTTGGCACAGCTGCCTCGTGCGCTTGAGGGATGTGGAGCAGAGACTCGATGCAGCTCATGCGCCGGCAGAGTCGCCAGGTCTGGGGCAGAAAACCCCTTTCTGGGGAAAATCCGAGCAAGTGAGCAGTTTCAATCCTCTCGCAGGCCATTTGCATTTCTTATTCCCTGTCTCTGTCGGTGTGGATTCACTGAGCAGTGAGCAAAAAAAAAAAAAACCAGGATTGAAATGAAGCCGTTAACGATTGAAGAAGGACGGGAGCGAGGCAGGGCTGCCTGTCGCCTGCCTCGGCACGCGTCGGGCGCTCTGCAAAGCGCGGTCCGTGCATTGGAATCCTTCTGGAGGACGCTGGTGATTGCTGCAGCGCCTCTCCCTCGCTGCTGCGCTGCGTTCGCGTCGCTCGGTGCCTGGCGGGGAAGGTGGTTGTGTCTTTAAAGCCTTGGCAGGGCTGCGCGGGGGCCGCGCCGTCGCAGGGTTTGAATGGGAGCAGGAGGGGGGGTGGCAGCGCGCGGTGACATCCCTCTGAACAGCTGGGCTCCGCTCCCTCCGGAGCGATCGGCTTGCTGAGCAGCGGCGGCGGTCGCTGGCGTTTTATTCGGCGCTGAGAGCTGGCGGGGGCTTCTGAGGAGCAATATTCTCCTGGCAAAATTCCTCCTGGGCTGGTTGTGGCCATGAAGTCTCTGTTGAAACCGGGAAGCAGATGACCTGCTGCGAGTACAAAACTGCCGCGGTGAGTTTATTTTTAGAATAAGTCTTCAATTATTTCGAGCCTGAGAAGGATTGACCGGAGACTTTTCTTTTCCTCTCCCCATGCCCCCACCATGCAAAAATACAGCGGGCGTTTCGGGGTGAAGACCTGCCATCATCCGTCTCTCGTAAGTAAAACGACAGGATTGCTGCTGCTTCACGGTTAATTTAAAATTTTGCTGCCCTAAAACGCCTGTGTGGCTCCGTGATCCCACGCGAGCCTTGAGGGCGCGGGTGAGCCTTGTCCGTCCTCTCCCTGCGCTGCCGCTGCCGGGGACGCGCCCTCGGGAGCCGGGGAATCCCCGGCAAGCGCGCTGCCGTGTCGTGCAGGAGTTCCCCGTCACGCTCTCCTGGGCTCTGCTCCTGCCTCAGCTCGGTGTTTGCGCAGCCTGCGCCGGGGTAGCTTCTCTTTGGTTTGCAGGGACAAATCCTCCCTGCTCTTGTGTTGGGTTGTACTGGGGTTTACTGGTTTGGAGCTGGCCGGTTGCTGGGAGGCGTTGCCCGGTCAGTTGGCTGCGTGCCACACGGCGTTTCCAGGTTGGCTGCTGCGCGGGGGTTCTGCAGGGCTGTGTTTGTGCTCACATCAACCCCCTTTAAAATGATTTGAAACCTGTCACCCAGTTTGGTTTGGTTTGAGTGGAACTGGGAGTTTAGCTTGCCGTTACCCCCTCCCCACGCACGTTCATCGTCCGGTCTCATCTAAAAAACCCGCAAACGAGGCTCCCTTCGTTTGGGGTTTGGTGCTGGGAGCTGGGTTGTTGCTCTGGTTATTAACCAGGTAATGGTGCTGCAGGACCCTCGTCCGGGTGCGTCGGACGCGTTCCCTTTCCCTTCCCAGCTTGTCCTAAACGCCGATTTAAACGGGAAGCGTCGCCTGCGGCTCGAGGAGCTGCGAACCGCGCTGAGCGCCAGCCCTTCAGTGGGCGAAGGCTGGGCTGCTCTTGCTGTGGGAAGGGAGAACGGGAAAATCTTACCCGCTCCTCAGGCTCCCCCTTCCCTGCCACCTCCAGCTGCCAGCCAGAAGGGGAAGTTGGGTTTTTTTTTCCCCTTTTAATCCTCACTGCCCGCTTTGTTCAGCGATCAGAGGAGTTTCGGGATCCCACCTGCAGACGGGCGGCGTGCCCTGCGTTTGCACCCTGCTGCGTAGCGCGTCGGGTGGCTCAGGACCCTCCGCCAGCTCGCTGCAACGCAGCAGCATCGCCCTCGGCCGCAGAGAGCGAGCCGGAGAGAGCAGCCCTGCTTCCTGCCTTCCTCCCGGTGAGAAGGGGCTGCGGCTCTGCTGTGCCGGCCCGGCTCAGGAATAGTTCAGCTGGGCTGGGAATTCCTTGCTCTCCCAGCCAGCTCGTGCGTTTGTGCTTCTGACTGGCGCAAGCGTGGCACGAGACAAGCGTGCCAGCGCGAGGAGAGCTATTTCCAGGGTCGTGCGTTTTTTTCCCGAGCCTGGTTGCCGCTTCCGGATCCGTGAGTGTCTCCTACCTGACGCGGTGTTTCGTTACGGATGCGTTCAGGTGGAGGGAATTCTGCCTGGGCTGCTCTGAGGGAAGCAGGACACGTCAGCGGGAGCTGTGCCGGGGTTTCCTCTGGGCGTGGAAGGGTTAACAGAGGTTCCTGCTCCCCGCTGTCCCATTGCATCCTGCCGCTGTGGAAAGTAGGTGGATAATTCCTTGCTAGCTTTTCAGGAAACCCCTGTGGTGGACAGCCCTCCTGAATTGTTGCTGGGAAACTGCTTTGACGTCAGGGGAGCAGTTCCCTGCTCTTGGATGAATCCAGGAATAGCTGGTGGTGGGGAGAGGGAAGCCAGCGCGAGGTGAAGGGAGCTCTCTGAGGCTCAGATTTATTTTCCCTTCTCCCAGAGGAGGGACCCTCAGAGGAACTGTCCGCAGAAATTGGACCGAGCGGGAGCGGTGGCTGGGATTGCTGGCTGCTCTGGTCCTCTCACTTTTTAACTGTTCGCTGCTCGGTTTGGGGTTTTTTCTGCGCCAGATTTTGCCAACAAGGGGTGAGAGGCTTCCTTGGCTTCACTGCAGCTCCCGAAGGGAAGGGAAGGGGAAGAACAGCATCACTGTTCGGTTTCGTTTGGTTTTCGTGCCAAACGAATCGCGTCCCCTTAGGCTGGCGGGGAGAGCGGGGGTGGCTGCTCGTGCTGTGAGCTCCGGGCTGGGAGAACTTTGAAGCCCGTGACCGTTCGAACTGACTTTCTTCAGTGTTGGTTGAACTCTTGCTCTGCAAACCCTCCTGCGGTGGTTGTGCAGCAGGTCCCTGTCCCCTGGTGTTGTCCTGTCCAGCCTGGCAGCCCTGGCAGGGCTGTGGGCACCCAATAACTGGAGCAGGAGCTCTCTGCCTCTCCTTTCCCACGCCTGAGAAGAGGCGTAGGAGGAGCTGACCCGTCCAGCTCCAAGGTTTTTCCGAGGCGATTAAGAGGTTTTTGCACCCAGAAGTGCTGTAGAGCAATGGGGAATCTGCTGAGTGGCTGATGGAGGCTGGCGTTTCCAGCGAGGGCGCTGGAGGACCTGCACTGCCGGGCAGAGAGCCGGCGTGGAGGTACCTCGGGGGGGGGATGGACGAGGCGCCGCTGCCAGGGTCGAGCGGACGCTGCGGACAGAGCTCCCTTCTCCTTTCTTCCCAGGTCAGTTGAACGCAAAAGCTCTGCCAGCGCGTGGTACCATGGCGGTCAGTGAGAGACGCGTTGGTTTAAACTGGTTTCTGAAGATCTGTTGTGGTTGCTCACTTGCATCTTCGTGTGGTACCTCCTTCCACACGCCGTTTTCTCCTCCCGGTGCGTGTGAAAAGGAAACTTTAACCAGAAAGCCAAGCCCTAAGCCTACTCGAGGCGGGGAGGAGGTGTTCAGTGGGATCTGGGATCTTTGCGGCCTCCGGCTTTGGTGCTGAACTGAGTTTTCTTCCCCAGGAGATCTCCAGCGTGCCCGAATCCAACGACCGCCGCCTTTCTGTGCCGCCAGCTTTCCACCGCAGAGGTGGGACGGGAGCCGTGGCCGTGGGTCTCCAAATCTGGAACTCAGCTCTGCGCTGGAGTTTCCCGTCAGGCGTGCGGCTGCTGCGGAAATCCGGCCACCTCTGACGTGAAAGCCGGCGATTTCAGTTGCCCCCCAAGAACGGCGTGGCTTTTGGGGCGGGAAGCAAGGGCCTGTCGCGAGGGGGAATCCGAAGGGGGAGTAAATGGATTGTCCCGCTTCGGGTGTTTCTGTCCTGGGACCGGCGCAAAGGGTTCTGCCCTGAACTCTTCCTTCCGCGAGAGGCTGGAGCGCCGGTGGGATGGCAGGCTGGCAACGTCTGGCTTTGCCATGCCCGCGGGCAAGGCGTGCTGCGTGCGGCCTTTCGGCTCTGCCTTTCCTCTGAGGCCAGCGCGCCTTTCTTGCGCTGGCGTGTTTGGTTCCTGTGTCGCGTGAAGGTGATTTTGGCTGATTTTGGCAGTCCTGGCGCCCGCTGTCGCACGCCTGCAGTACGGTACTAGCACGTTGACACCTCTCCTGGTTGCACTGGCTGAGGGAGGGAACGGAATCGCTGAAAGCTTGTGGTTTGAGACGTTCTACACGCAGACGTGAGAGGAATGGCTGGCAGAGCCGTCGGCACCTGAAGCTGCAGCCGTTCGCTCAGCAAACGTGAGGTAGAGCTTGATGGGGGCTTCCCTCAGTGCTGGGGGAGGGCGTTTGAACTGGTGGGGTCCTACCCTCCGAGGAGTTATCGTGAGGAACACCTTGGAGACCTCCTAATGTCCTGCAGAACCCACTCAGAGGGCTCCCTGTCTCACTTGCCTCCCCTCTCTCCTTGTTCGCGTAAGGTCGTTCCCCCCCTGACGTCGAACCCTTCGTCTGCATCGTCATCTCACGGCTCGGACGCGGTGTGGGGGTGGAGGTGGAGATTTGAAGCGGTGACTCAGCACCGGGAGCCTGTGCGCTGTGCAAACGCGCCTGCCCCCCCTGTTTGGGGGCTTTTTGGTGGGTTTTTTAGGAGCTGTGTGCTAGAGGAATTAAACCTCTCTAACGATCATGAAAAAAGCAACGGGGAGCATTCAGGACAGGCTGATCCCTTGGCTGCGGCAGTTGGAGGTTCTTCCTCGGGAAGGTTTTGGGGTTTTCTCACGGAACCGGGCGCTCGTTTGGGCTGGAGCTCGTTCCCGCTGCCGGGGAGCTGTTTTCCCCCACAGGGGGGAAGGGAGCGTGCTGGAAGGGCCCTGCACCTCTTTGTGCGCAAGCCGGGGCGGCAGGCTCTTGCCGGGACGCTGGGGACGGCCCAGGCAGCACCGGTGCCATCTTCCCGAGCGACCTGGGAGCCGACCGCAGCCTCGGAGGGAGGCGTCTCGGGCGCCGCGTGGCCTTGGCTGGTCCTGCGAGCGAAGCCTTTTGTCCCAGCCTCCTGTTCCACCTGGTAGGTGCACTTAAACCCAGCGGAACATCCCCAGCCGCTGCGCCGCGGCAGGAACGGCGAGGACAAAAGCGCCTCCGAGGACAGCGGGGTGCAGCGAGGGAGCGCCGCGCTGCCTGCCGCAGCCGGGAGAGCCGAGGGGGCTGCGGCGCCGCGAATCTGCCGCACCCTCGCCGCCTCACCGCCTCCTCTTTTTCCTGTGAAAAACCTTTTTCCACCGCAGACGCTCTGCTTGGAAAGGGGGAATGGAAATGGCCCCCCAGCCTCGCCGGCTTGCCCCTGGTGATAGAGCCGGTTGCCATGGAGCTGCCGTTCCCATTGGATGACCTGGAAGCCAATGAGCAAATTCTTCATCAGAGCATCATCGGCTCACCTTGCGTGATGCGGGATGCTGACGCAAAAGCCCAGCACAGATGCTGGGAAACGGCCGGTGCTTCTCCCTTTCCCCGTACAGGCTGGGTTCGTGGTTTTGATTCCCAGTTCCACCAGCAAACCCCGCTTTGGGCCGGGCCGGTTCTCCCAGTGCTCACGACTGGCTTTGGCTGTCCGTCGGTGGGGACCGTGCTGCCCGCCAGCGAATCGCCGGCCGCGGGGTGTTGATTCCTGAGCCCTCGGAGCACTTGGACTCCGCTGAGCGTGGGGTTGGATGTGTTTTGGCTCCAAATTTGCTTTTTTTGTGTGTGTTTCTAACCAGCCTGAGGAGGGGAATGCTCTCGGGCTCTGCCGGAGCTCCCTCTTGCCAGTGAGGCTCTGCAGCCCGCTCTGCCGTTCGCGTTGGTGACGCGGGCTGATCTGCCGAGATTTTCACCAGAACTGGGTCATAACTGGGGAGGAGATGGAGGGGAAGAGAGTCCAGATTCGTGTCCTTGAAGCACACTGGGAAGCGCTGTCAGGAAGGCCGGAGGCGTGCAAATCCGCTTCCGCGGTCACGGCTCGGACAGGGGCTGAGGAAGCGGAGCCCTCGGCCGGCACCCGCACACCCGCGCTGCCCGCCGGCCTTGCCGCCTCCAGACCCCCACCGAAGCGCCAAGGGCGGCTCCCCCCCCCTCCCTCTCTGTTCTGCCCTGGGTTTTGCGGCTTCCGTCGTGTCGCATCTGTGCTGTCTTTTCATCTCCCGTCACCTCGTCCTCTGGAGGTCCCCAGCCACTGTCACGGCCCCGGTGACGGCTGCCACCCCCTCGCTTGCCGCGTCCCACGGCTGTCCCGGGGGAGCGGGGCTGATTCATTCCTCCGGAGAGGAAACCTCCTCCCGAAAGCGTCGCTGTTGAGAAGCGCTGGCAGTGCGCGCGTCTGCTTGGGATTCTGTGCGCAGGGAAATGTCCTGGAGGGCTGCGGTGGGGACGGGAGCTTTGTCAGGAGGGGGAGCCTGCGAACGGCAGTTCAGTGCCTCCGGGAAGAGGAGAGGGAAAACTGACGGATTGCCCTCACGATGCCGGAGTTCTGCTGCAGCGTGGCGAGGAAAGGTCCCGTTACCCTGCTCAGATCGGCCCGAGGCGCTTGGCTTGGGGCTGAGACCTTGCTCCAGGGCGGCTGTTGCGAAGGGAAGGGGGCGTACAAACCCTGCTCCTTTATTTTAGGGTGGAAATTCCCCCTTCAGCGAAGTGTTGTGTTCGGATGCCTCCCACCTCCCTTCCCCGGATCCGCTGCAGCTCCTGGGTGCGAGGCTGGAGCGGTTTCCTACGGAGCAGAGCGTTTTGGGGAGAGGGGAGGCAGAGCTGACTGCCCTCGCCCCCTGCGGAATCCAGCTTCCTCCCAAACCAAGGGGGTGCTCCCTTTCCCTTTTCCAAGCCCTTTTCCTTGGCCGTTCCTGAGGGAAGCTGCTCCAGGAGATGCCGGCCAACGGGATCGTCCGCGGTGCCAGCCTGTAGGACGGTGCGGAGGCGTCGGGAGCAGTGAGCGTGGGGTGGCCAGGAGCCACCGCTGTGGCCGTGGGAAGTAGCAGCGTCAGGAACTTTCCTGGTTCTCCCGTCCGCGGCTCTGAAGTGTCCCGTCCTCCCGCATGGATCCCACGCGGCGCTGCCATCTCCAGGCATTGCCGCCCGGAGCGGCGGTTTCTCTGGCCGCGGGATTTGCCCGTAACACGCCGACGTTTTCTGTTCACTGCTGGGCGTCTGCTCTGGGCATCTCAAAGTTGGTTCCAAATCCCTGGAAGAATCAACTGGAAGCACTGGATCGCACACTCCCGCTTTCTGGAACTGGAGCTGATGCCGGTAGCTGCAGTGAGAGTCAAACACGTGTTTTATGTTCAGCAGCCCCACAAATTAGTTAATGAGGCTGAATTAGTTAACGAATCCTAGCAGTTCCCATGCAGAGCCGAGAGCTGAGAAATCTCTGTCATACTGGACTCGTTTCAGTCCAGGTAATTAATAAGTTGTTAAACATCTGCTGTGTTTTCCATCGCCCAGGTCTTCCCTTCGACCCTCTCCCAAATTCCAGCTTCCCCTTTTCCTTTTGGAAGCGTTTCGCAACGGCCCTGCCCCTTCTCCTGCCCTTCCGCAGCCTCCCCGTTCGTCCCTGGGACGAGCGTTGGGTTCGGCGCGGCGCTGTCTCTGCAGAGGGGTTTCGTCGCTCTGCGGCCCCGCGTGAGCTGAGTTCGCCCTCGCCCAGGCGCAGGGCCCGCGCGCGTTAGCCGGGAGGGCTGACGGTTCGATCCCGGCCAAGCGGTTTGGGATGCACGCGGGATTTGGTGAAGGGATGCGTAACGCGTTCGTTGCTCCCGCGCACGACGGCCCGCGGATGGAGGCCCGCGCTGCCCTGCCTGCGTTCGCTGTCATTCCCGGCTGTGTCAGGGGCTCGGTGTGCTGCCGGCGTTCCCGTTAATCAAAAGGAAACAATTAAATGCAACTTTGTTGGGAAGCATCATTTTTTCTCCTTAACCCGTTGTTTGGCTGGTGTTTGACTCCCGCTTTTCCTGAGGTGCGGAAGCGCAGGCAGCCGGGGAGGCGTTGCGGCTTGCCGCGTTTCACGGGAACAACCAGAGCAGCGGCCTGGGAGCGCGGCTGCTCTCTCAGACTGAGCGTGAGGAGGACTGGGCTGGGATTTGGGAGAAAAAAGCACATTTTTGGATGTTGCTATCCTGCGGCACAGCACCCCTGCTCTAGCTGCCGGAGTTTTTCACCGGCTGAACTCCCTGCGTCTGGCGTTTGCCGGCGTTGGGACTGCGAGTGGTGCCCCCTCGCAGCAGAGGTGGGAGTGCCTGCGCCGGCGAGCTCTGTGGATCTCCAAGGCTTTGTCCAGCCCTGCCAGCGCCTCCCAAAGTCCTGGGGACAATCACGGAGCTCCGGCAAGGTCCCATCACGCCCGGGGCTGCGTCCAAGGGGATGAGCAGGTGGGCTGTCGCTGGAGGGCTGGCTTTGGGGTCTCTGTGCACGAGGGGGTTACAAGGACGTTACAGCCTGTCCGTGCAGGAGTTGGCATTCCAGGCCAAAGCTCTCTGCACCTCCTGACTCCCTTCTCCTTCTGGCAGGTGCCCGCTGCTGCGCTCCAGGGCTCCGAAGATGTCAAACAGCAACACGACGCAGGAGTCCCTGGAAATAATGAAGGAGTCGGAAAAAAAGGTGGTGGAGGAATCCGTGAACAAAACCAAATATGTGTCCAGGTCACCAAGCAAGGAGGAGGCGGAGAAGGACGCCGGGGAGGAGGTGGGCGCGCGCCAGGAGTCTCAGGTGGGTGTGCAGACCGGCGGGTCGTCCCCTCCGCCAGCGTGCACTGGGCCCTCTCCCTCTAACTGGGAACACGAGCTGGTCGCCAGCCCCTCTGAGGGGCCTGGGCGCGCGCTGCCACCTCCCAGGGGACAGCCGTGCTGCGCAGACTGCGCTCGCAGGCTGCTCCCTTCCTCTGCAGCTGAATCTGCTCGGCTCAGTGCAATAATTTAAATGTTCTGCGATAATTTAACTGTTCTTCGAGCCCAGGGGGAGATGAGGCGTGTGTGCTCCCAGGGGCACTGGTGCTGGGTCCCCAGGCTCTCATCCCAAATCTCGTTCCTTGCTTTGACATAACGATCGGTTAATGACTGCGTGTGAGGTGAAGACATCCAGTGCTTGGCTCTCACCTTGCTGTTAAAAACGCCTGGATAGGAACTGAATGGTTTGGGATTTCACTTCAGCAAGGAAAAAAAATTGCACGAGCGAAGTTGGAGGGTGCTGGTCCTCGTTCCTGCAGCTCTGCTCTCCTGCATCCTGTGCTTTCGGCTTAGTGTTGAGCTTGAAGAAGTGCCCACCTTCAGCAAGCCGCTGGGTGCCTCTGCGTTTAAAGCTGGGCGCTGGCACCGGGCTTGTTCATCGCTGCGCGGGCTCGGGAGGAGCCTGGCTTTGCTCACTTTGTAATGTTTTCCCCATTCAGGGAAGATTTCTTAGAAGGCAGGGACAACAGATGACTCTGCGTCTCTGAAATCAGAGCAGCAGCGCGTCTCTCTGTGTTAGAACCTGCTTTGTGTCCCAGGAATGGTAGCAGACTCCCAGTTTTCCCCCCTGGAAGGGTGTCGTGCCCCTCCATCCGCGTGCCCTGTGATCCCACAGCTGTGCTGGTTCTGTCGGAAGCAGAGGAGCTGGGTTGAATCTGCGTGAGGTTCTCAAGCAGTGCGTAGCGCTGCCTCGTGCAGCGAACGCCGTGTACGGTGTACGCGCCCGGATGAAGCCGCTTACCTCCTCTTTCCTTTCCCCGCAGAGGCGAACTTCGAGCCACGGCCATGCCAGGAAGAGAGCCAAGGTACGAGCCCTTTTGGTGTTTCCTTCTCCTGGCTGTTCGGAGCTGAGTCGTGATCCCAGCCTCAGGATCACCATCGCGTCCCTCCTGCTCTGGAAGCCACGCGCAGCCCGGGACGGGCCAGGGCAGTAGCTTCCCATGCACTGCAGCGCACGCTCACCCCAGTTTTTCTTTGCTAAATTCGATGATAGCTACTGAAGCAGTTTATCAAAAGCGGCCGTGAATTTTCCAGGCTTGACAGGTGTAGAAACATTGTGTAATTCAAGCGTCCCTCTAATCCATCCGGGATTTATTTATTCCAGCCTCTGCTCAGAGCAGGGTGAACCGCGACATCTGCCCAGCTTGCTCAGGCCTTGATTTTAAAACTGTGAGAGGGCAAAGGTCTCTTCCCTCCCCACCCTTTTTTTTTCCCTCTTTCCAAAAAGTTCAAGCCCAAATGAAGACAAATTCTGCCCTGAGGCGTGGGAGAGAGGGGAGCCAGTTAAATTGGTGACCTCGGGCAGAACGCTGCGCACCTCGGGCCTTGCTCCGTGGCGTTGATCCTGCCTGGGCTCTCATGTGAGCGCTCGATGCGTTTTTTCCTCTTTGTCACCCAAGTGAGGTTTTATTTTCAGCGTTTTCTCGCAGCGCTGCTCCGTTACCCGAAATAACCCCTGTCAGCAGGTCCCAGGGCGAGGTGTAAGTGGGGTGACAGCCTTCTCGTTAGGAGCGGTAACAATCTGCACATCTTAAACCGATAAAGCAGTTGCTTTCAGTTACATCCTTTGTTAATGGTTTTAATTGTTGCCGGGGGAGGAGGGGAGAGGCTCTGGCTGAAGATCAAAGAGTGGATGAATTAAAGCAATGAACTTTCTCACCTAAAATTTGATTCAAATCCTAATCAAAGGCTGAAGGAAGAAAATAACTGATCTGCTGTAGGACTCCACGCCTCTCTATGCTCTTGTTTGCTGCAGGAGCGTTTGTAGCGGTTTAATTAACGATGAGTGGCTCGGCAGCGCAGCAGCCTGGGTGTGGGCGTTTCGGCTGAGGTGCCCTAACCGTGCTCTTTTCTTTTCCTTCTCCAGTCTAACTCAAAGCTTAAACTGGTCAGGAGTCTGGCCGTCTGCGAAGAGTCGTCCGGCCCCTTTGTGGACGGGCTGCTGGAGTCCCAGGTAGGCCTAGAACCAGAGAAGCCGTGGAGCGCGGAACCCCAGAATAACCCCCCCTGTGCTGGGAGTGCTGTCCTGTCCTGGGCCTGCGCCTCTGAGCGGCACGAGCGTCCCGCAAGAGGCTGCTGGTGAAGGAAGCTGTCGTGGCTTTGGGCGCCGCTCGTGTGCGAGCAGTCACAGCCCATCTCTTACGAGGAATCCTCTGCAGCAACGCACTGGGCACCCCCAGCTCCTCAAGTTGTGCAGGCTTATGCCCCCCAAAATGGAACGGCGCTTCGCCTTCGCAAAGCTCCTGGGGGTTTGGCCATGGGAAGGAAGTTTTTGTGCAAGCCCTTTCCTTGCAGCCCAGGCTGCGGTGGCTGAAAGCAGCCAGTGACGTGTAGCGCTCCGCAGAGATGCTCGCTGTGGGCAGCGACAGAGAAGGTGAAGCTTGAGGGTGGGCAGCAGTCAGGGAGGCGCTGAGACCCCGGCTGCCCTGGCGAGAGCAGATGTGTGGGCACGGAAAGCTCAGCCCAGGCTTTAGAAGCACAGGCTGGCGGAGAGCTGAGCTGGCTCGCTGGAGGTCAGGCTGTGGCCAGCTGGCCCAGAGACCTCCCTGAGTGGGAACAGGTCGGCTGGCACAAAGGACAGTGGGTTATAGTCAGTTTTCACTCAAATTTTAGCAGCCGTTGACAATCCTCCAGGCGTTTGACGTTTACCAGGGAGCAGAGCGAGTCCTCCGGCCACGCTGGGCGGTTGTCACTCAAGAGAGGAGGTGAAAAGAAACACAGAAGGTCCCACGTGGGGCGGGCGCCGCTGGTCACACTGCATACGCTTTTTGCTGTATATTCTGGTTTCTCTTCGTGCACTTTGAGTTTCCAGGTCAGACAGTAGAGTCTCGCTGGAACGGTGCAGGACCTACCGCTCCCGCGTCCAAAATGCGATACCGTTTTACCAGCTCTGCGCAGGGAGGCATGCGGTTTGAATTCTGAGGGGGGGTCCAGGCAGGGCAGGTTTTCAGCTGCGCCGTTGAGTCCCCTCAGAGCCGCCCGAGGGCTCCTCGCCGGGAGGAGGGTGGGGAGAGAGCCTGCCTTGCCCGCTCGCGCAGCGCGGCCTCTTACGAGACGTCTCAGGGCTGCGACCCCAACCCCCTGCCTTCCCCTGACGCCGATCTCAGCTGCCAGCGTCTCCAGCCGCGGCCGTGGTTCCAGGGAGCGCCCGGTGACTCACACTGGTTTCTTTTCTTCCAGGACATCATTCAGTTGCACGTTAGCTGCCCCTCTGACAAGGAAGAGGAAAAGTCCACGAAAGATGGGGCTGAGAAGGAGGAAAAAGAGAAGAATAAAGAGAAGGCGCCGAGGAAAATGCTCTCTCGAGGTCAGGTGCTCACTTGAACCCGCGCTGAGGTGCTGGTGGCCAGTGGGACAGCTGTTGGGAGCAAAGCCGTTGTCTCTGCAGATAATTCTGCAGGAATTTATCATTTTTATAACTCGTGCCCGGTGATACTGGTCCCAGTCTGTGCCGTTCTGTACCACTGGCCTTTTCTTCCCCCCTCCCTGTGGTGAGCAGTGGGTGCGGAGAATGAGCGCGACCTCCAGCAACGCAGGGCCGTCGTCCTCGTCATGCAGGAGACGCTCGCCTCCCCGCTTTGGTCTGTTCTGTCGCAGTGTTTTGTTAATTTGTTCTGCTCCTGTTGTTTCAGATTCCAGCCAGGAATATACAGACTCCACTGGAATCGATTTGCATGAATTTTTAGTAAATACACTGAAAAAAAACCCGCGGTAGGTCCCTCGACGGTAAACCAGCTTGCGGACGGAGCGAGGGGGGAGACGCTGGCGACCGGTGCTGCTTTGGCTCTTGATGCCGTGGTGTTTGCGTGCCTGTGTGTGTGTTTGTATTCATGTGTTGAGCCCCCTGAAAAAGGGGGACAGAAAAGTCCCTGGAAATGTGGTTCACTGGTGGAATTCAACGTCACTGGAGCTAGGGCAGAGAAACAACTGTAATTTTATATACTGCCGTCGATCGAAACAGGTCATTGTGTGTTACAGAGAGAGAAAGAGGAAAAATAATTTGTTTGAATGCGAGCGGGAGGGAATCGTGGTTGCTTTACAACCCTTCCTGTGAGTGGTTGTCAAACGCCAACCGCTGCTGTGTCGGTAACAAACGTCACCAAGCCGAACGCTGGCGTGGGCGCGGCAAAGCGGGAGGCTCCGCCAGTGGAGCTTCAACGGGGCAGAGATTCAGCGTCACCAAAAGCCAGCCACTGTTAGCAAAACTTTAAACTGGGAAAAATCTGGCAATTAATTTCCTATATGTGAAAAATGTGGAGGTTTTAGTTAATTCCTGTGGAGGATGTGTTGCTCTGGGTATTTGTGCCGTTTTCCATTGCGGGGAGGGGGATAGCAAGCGGAGAAAGCCGTGTCGTGCTGTCTCTAACGCTGGCCTTTTCCTTTTTCCTTTCTCCACAGGGACAGAATGATGCTACTAAAGTTAGAACAGGAGATTCTGGAGTTTATTAGTGATAACAAGTAAGTGATCACCACGCTTGTGTTGAGCAGGAGAGGCTCGTACCTCCCGGTTTAGGAGCCGGGGTGCCCGGGGAGAAGGGAGCCTTTTTGGACTCTCATACACCCTGCACCTCCTTTGGTCCATACACAAGGTTTCTCAGGATCATATTGATTGATTATTGATTGCTTTAACGCCATATCCACTGTGAAGGAGATCGGTGCCCTTGTGCTTCTCTTCCTAGCGCAAACTGGGAGCAGAGGAGCCAGGGGCAGGATTCGCCTCCCAGATACCTGTTCTAGGTGCCCGCGGCAGGGCTTGCAGACTCCTTTATGCAACAGGATCAGAGAAGTGGGGTATAAGTACTGATTCTGGCACCTGTTCTGCTTAGAAACAAACATTTCTGCACAAGCTGGCCTTGTTTCGGGAAGGGCCTGAGCCGCTGAGTCAGCCTAACTTTGGCGTGCTCACGCCCAGCTGCTTCGAATAGGCGGCGTGGTCTGGCCTGGGATCTGGTGAAGGCACCTCTGGCCTTTCTCTCTCCTCTGGTGTCAGGTTATTGTCTGGTTCCAGGCCTTCTAAATTGGAATGCTTTCTCCCCTCTTCTCAGCAACCAGTTCAAGAAGTTCCCCCAGATGACCTCGTACCACAGGATGCTGCTGCACCGCGTTGCAGCGTACTTCGGCATGGACCATAACGTTGACCAAACCGGGAAGGCGGTCATTATCAACAAGACCAGTAACACGCGAATGTAAGGGGGAGGGAGAACCACTGGGGCTAGGCATCTCCATCCCGGCCCTGCGTGGCGCTCCGCGATCCCCAGGCACAGAGCCCTGGCCGGGTCCGGAGCAGGAGGGATCCCCCACCGTGGGTTTTTGCCTTCGTAAGAAGGGCAGGGCCCCCTCTGGAAGAGAATCCTTCCTTCCAGTCCCAAGCGTTTGCATTTGCAAGCCCTTCCTGGCTCTCTAGCCCTTGGAGAAGGGGCAGGGGCTCTTGTTGCCATCAGACAGAGGGGAGATTTAACACCGCAGACGTTTTTGCGCGCCCCCCCCGCTCCCCGCCAAGCAGGGCTTTTGTGAAGACGGCTCCGTGCCCGTTTTTGCCTTTCTCACACAGACTGCTTCTTCCCGCAGCCCTGAGCAGAGGTTCTCTGAGCACATCAAAGATGAGAAGAATGCCGAGTTCCCGCAGAGGTTTATCCTGAAACGAGACGACACCAGCATGGACCGGGACGATAATCAGGTAAGGGGCAGCCGTGGGCTCTCTGCGTACTTTGTGAGAGCCAGATGCGACTTCGCTACAGTGAGAACATCTCTACATTTCTCCTGGGTTTCCTGCAGTAACCTTTAACCCAGCCAGCAGCGCCTAGATCTGTCACAAAAACTTTACAAAATACCATGGAAATGCATAAAGAATTTGTGGGGGTTGTAGGGGGGTACTTTTCTGTACCCTGAACATCGCCCAGTGGCTGGGCCGGGCTTTACGGTGAAGCCTTTTGCTGAGGTTTCCTCGGAAAGGTCCCAGACCGGAGTTTTACCGAGCACCGCTGCCGCCCGTCCCCGGGGCGCAGCGAGTCAGCCTGGGGAGCCGTCAGGACCTTGCCGTGGTGCTGGGAGGAAACCATCAGCCAAACGGAACAGTTTGAGCTCAGCAGCATTGCCCGTCATCGCAACTGAACCGCCTCCCAAATCTGGCCGCCTTCGGGCTGTCGCAGGCGGCACCACGCCGGGGAGGCAGAGCTAGCTCGTTCATCCATGGCTGTGTCAGACAGACAGAGTCTTGAACGTCAAAACCAGGGCAAGAGACCGGAGACCTCTTCAGCAGGGATCTCCTGCTCTTGCTCTTGTAGCTCCCGTCCTGACATCACCCAGTTTGCCACTGGCCCTTGCTTTGGGTCGTGATTCTGAAGGCCGGGCATCAGGACGGGGAGCCGGTGGTTTCCATCAGTTTCTGGTTTCCCAGTGGTGGCACTCTGCAGGGGACGCAGCTGCCCACGAAGCGCAGAATCCATGACTGAGCAGGAGTTTGCTGCCGTGGCGTACGCTCTCAAAGAGCGGCCTTGAGCTTTTGAGCATCTTTCGGCAGCAGGCGGTGATATTCCTGATCTGTCCTTCCCGAGTCAGGCAGGGTTCAGGCAGAGGGGTTGTGCTTCATCCAGGAGGTGCACTGAGACCTCCAGGATGGTCTTCCCCAGAGATAGGTGGCCAGAAGGTAGGTTCAAAGGCAGAGGCTGCGTCGTTGCGTCCAGGCATCCCGCACGCACTCCGTAATCCACGTCCACCAACACCGCTACGTAAAAACATCGGCGGCTGACTGCGCCCCCTGCTCCCGTCGGCCACTGCTGACCCGCTGAGCTGTGTTTGTCCCTTCAGATCAGACTCCCCTTGCAGGATGGGAGGAGGAGCAAATCTATAGAAGAGCGAGAGGAAGAGTACCAGCGGGTCAGGGAGCGGATATTTGCACGAGAGGTAAGCTTGGATGGCTCGCTTGCCGGGTACCCGCCTGGAGCTCTGGGACAGAAGGTGTCCTTGAGTAGACTCAGGGGTCAGATGTCAGCACGGCCTTTCCTACAAATGTCCCGTGTTCTTGGTCTCTACCGCTGAGTTCCGGCTCCTATCAGAGATGTCTAAGACGTTGAGATAGAGGAGCCACACCTCCCCTCCACCTCCTTCCCTCAGCTGCCTGTTTTGGGGGGCAGTAGACGTGTGGGGACTGACAGAGGGGACAGTTTTGCTCCTTGCTGACCAGCACGATCATGAGTTGATGCAATGGTGTTTCTGGGACCACTGGCAAATCAGTCGAACCTGAAAGGAGCACCAGCTGCCTCCCCCAGCTTCTCCAGTGCTGTGGCTTCGGCCTCCTGGCCGGGCAGGGCTGGCCTGGGAGTACCAGGCCTCTGCAGGATGAGTCTGGGCAGGGTGTTGGTTGTCTCTCTTACGAGGTGTCCCGCCTAGTTATTGCTTCTGTGAGGTCTCTGCCGCTGCGTGGAGCTCCTCCGAGCCGGAGCTGTGTTCCCTGCTCGGAGAGGCTGCTATGCTCTGCCATGCTGAGGCGGCTGGAGGCAGCTCTCCGTGCTGTGCCGAGCGAAGGAATCAGGCACAATTCCAATTGCCCGTGTGCTCTGGATCGTGGTCAGAGTCCAGCTCCTTGCCTGCTGCCTTTGGGCATCCTGGGGCTGCCGCCTTTCCTTTGTCCCGGCGGGAACTGCCACGTGCTCACCCTGGCTTTGTGTCCGTGGGCTGAGCCAGCGCTTCACGCCCGGCCAGAGCCGGGCTGGCTGTCGCAGGGCGGGCCGGGCTGGCCTGGGACAGCTCTTCAGCACGGCTCTGGTTGTGCCTGCGTTTGGCGAAAATGACCCGTGTTTGGCCTTGATTGTCCCGTGACAAACCCCCTCAGAGCTGCTTGGAAGCGAGGAAGCAGGGAGCTGAGGGTTCGGACCTGCAAACTCCTGAGAGATCTCAGGGTGGCGTGGATCAGGAAGGGCTCCTCGCGGGCCTGGGGGGGCACGCAGGTGTGCAGGAGGCTCAGCAGGGCTCCTGAGCGACCACGTAACTGGTGCAGCACACAAGCTGTGTCCCAGTCCCATCTGGAACTGGTGCAGCACACAAACTGTGTCCCAGTCCCATCCGTAACTGGTGCAGCACACAAGCTGTGTCCCAGTCCCACCCTGTTAGTGCTCTGGTCCTCTTTGCTTTGAAATTGCCTGGGTTTGTTGCTTTCAGAGTTACTAAAGTCTCCCTTTTCTTTCCTTCCCTTCCTGTCTCCACGTCTTTTCTGTGCTTCCAGACTGGCCAGAACGGATATCTCACCGACGGCAGGTGAGTACTGGTCCGCAGACGCTGTTCGTACCCCGGCTTTGTCTGCGGAGCGCCACCTGACTCTATAATAATGGTTTTTTTCTGATGTTAACCAGCAGAATCTCCAAAGAAGGCTTTGCTTCTAGCTCTCACAAACGGAGGCAGATTTTTAGGTATCTCTGTCTGACTTCTTTCGTACGTTGTCCTGCTGAGTCGGTTTGCCCCATGCATGGCTGCTTGTGAAGTCATTGAAGTTGTATTTTTTGCCCCATCAATTTCTGAGTCCTTTTTTGCTGGTTCATCAATTAAAATGGAGCGGGGGGAAGGTGGGAATGGCAGGGAGGAGTGGGGGAGCCAGAGGATTTCAGCAGTTTTCAAACCATTCCGCCTCTCGTTTCCCAGAAGGAACGCCCCTGGCCTTACAGTGCCCGGATTGGCGTCGGATCAGGTGGGGTTGGCCCTGATCCCTCGTTATGAAGCTAGGTGACTGAACGGTGTGTGAGGGTCTCAGGCTTCCGTTCCAACCAGAGCGTGCTGCAGAGGGCACGGGGAAGCCGTGTGAGCAGCGGTTTCTGAAGTATTTTCCTGTGGAGGAAAGGGCTGGAAGGACGGCGTTGGCCTGACACGTCCCCTTGCGCAGACCCCCGCGGAAGATAAAGAGCAGGATGGAAATGGAGGGACCCTGCGCCTGGTGTCGTGTCCTTCGACAGCCAGAGCTCTAGAGACGCAGCGTCGCTGTGTGTGAACAAGGGTGGATCCAAGCAAGCGCAGGAGCGGCTTTGCCCCTCTCCTTGGTCCGTCCCGTGGCCCAGGCTGTCCTTGAAGGGATGCCGCCGTGGAAAATCAAGTGTCCTCGGCACCGGTGCTGGGACCGTGGCCTGAGCTGCTGTGGTAGTGGTGTTCGAGGCAGGGGGACAGTTTTCAGATCAGCCATGAGGCTGAGTAAAGCTCACCCAGCAAGTGGCCAAAAGCACGTTGCTGAAGTGATATCAGCTCCGGGAGCTTTTCTGACCGTCGTGCCCCGTCCCTGAAGAGCTTGGTCAACCTGCTGTCCTTGTTTTGTGGCTCCAGAGCGTGGAGAGGGAGGATGCCTGGGCCTCGGCACCAGTTTGAGCTCTAGACACAGACAGGCAGGCTGCTGAGGGGATCGGGGTTCCCTCGGTGGTGCTGGAGGTGGTGTCTGGGTGAGTTCCGGAGCCTTGCCACCCTGGAAGCCCGGCGCTGGCTGTGTCCGCGCTGCCGAAGCGCAGGTCTGGTTGCGGAGAGCTCTCTGCTGGTGGACACGCGTGGAAACAGGCTGGAGGGAGGCACGGTGGAGCTGCGAGGGCAGTGCTCTCGGAGCAAGGGTGCCGTAGCGTGCCTGGGGTTTGGAGAGCATTCGTAGAAGCGGCAGAACCGTTACGCTGCCGGGTTGGCAGTGCTCGGCTTGAGAAGGGTCTGGGCTCCCGGGGAACCAGCTGGGCGAGAGCAGAGGCCGTGACAAGCCCCTTCCCCGCGCACAGGAACGGTGCCCCCACCCCTCTGCACGTCAGGAGCAGCCCTCAGAGTTGGGCTTGGAGAACCCCGGGGGCTGACGGCGATGCTTCTTGGGCCGACTGCAGCTGGTGGTCTGGGGCTGCGTGGTCCAATTCCGTCACCTCTTTAGGGACATAACCGTTGTACTGGTTTTCCAAGAGACGTGTTTTCTTTGGCTCTCACGTCCAGCAGCCTAAGACATCACCTCAGCAGTTCCCTCCACAACCGCTGCCACAGCCCGCAGCGTTACCTGAGCATCTCCCCGCTGTTCTGCCCCAGCGCAGGCTCGGGAGCCCGTTACTGGGCTGGTAAACCAGGCTGGCTGCTGGGGGTGTTTTGCTGGTGCTCCGTAAAGCCCAGCTGTGGCCAGGCCTGGCCCGGGCCCGAGGGAGGGTGAGCGGTGGGAGCACAGCTCTGACCCCGCTGGCATCTCTTCCAGGCTGGGCTCTGGCTAGGGAAGAGGGCCAGGAGCCAGCCCTTGACACAAGCCACGGATCAGCAGCGGCTGGGTCTTCCCAGCGCGTGCCCAGCGGCCCAGGGCGTGCGTTTGCTGTCACGTCCCCTTGCAAAGCGCCAAGGTGCTGTGTGACAGAGCCAGCCGCTGGCCGGGCTCAGCACCGGGGTGTGACAGCGCCGGCGCAGCGCCCGCGGTCCTGCTGCCGCCCCTCTCCCACGGGAGGTGCGGTCTAACTCCTCCGGTCTCTGCAGGGGCAACCGGGACGCTTTGAACCGGGCCGCGGGCAGCCGCCAGAGCAGCACGGAGAGCGAGATGAAGTCTCTGGAGCCGCGGCCGTGGAGCAGCACGGACTCGGACGGCTCCATCCGCAGCCTTCGGCCGCCCGTCACCAAAGCCAGCAGCTTCAGCGGCATCTCCATCCTGACGCGAGGGGACAGCATCGGGAGCAGCAAAGGCGGCGCTGCCAGGACGGCGCGGGCAGGTACCGTACCGGATCCCGTGCGCGCCTTCTGCCCCAGGACACCTCGCAGGCATCGTTTTCTGGGTGACTGGGGTTACTGGTCAGTGACTGGTTAGAGCGGGGCATGGTGGGCATCACCTGAACGAGTTCAGTACCGATTTTCTGATGTTTTCTCTCCCCTGCTGTGCTGCAAGTCACGCTGCCGTTCCTTTCCGATCCCCCGAATCCCTCGCACCCTGAGGAGACTCGGGGTGAACCATCTGGTGCTTTTCCTTGCTTTCCAATGAAGGAGGTGCAGGGAGGGTGTCACCAATTAGTCTGTCTCGTCAGAGGAAGCCTGCGTTAATTGGCGTCTGCCTACGATGTTCTCTCAGCGATTCACTCTGCTCCTGAGAGCTGTGCAGTGTCCACGAGCAAAATCCAGCGTGGCCTGGCTTCCGCTGGCCTCACCGGCTCGCAGCGGGTCCCCAGATGCTCGAGAGCTGTCACTTTACTGGGGAGGGGAGGCAGACTGGTGCTCGTGGGTGATGAGGCTGCCAGAGGAGAGGAATCCTTTCAAATCCGAGGGATGGATCTCAAAGGCTGTTCCAGGCTTTGAAAAGCACACGTTCACCTTGCGGTGTGAAGGTGCCCACGTCATCTCCTGGGACCCTGTTCCGCTGTGCTCCGGCTCTGATGGTCGCAGTGGCTGGCGGGAGCAGTTATTTGAGGATCTGTGCCAGCTGGGTGCAAAGCAGAGCGAGAGAGGAGCTGCTTTTTTGCTCTTTCTCTATTTTCCCCCCAGGTCTCCCCTGGGAACAGAAGCCGTTGCTCTCCAGGTTTTACATAACAGCGAGTGATTAGAAACATCTTGAGGGGGAAAGAAAAGCAAAGGAATTTTCACTTGGGGTGGAGGCACCACCGCCCTTCGTGTCCTCGCGTTTATTCTGCGGGGGAGGAAGCGCTGAGGACGCTGCGGCCCTGTTCCCATCTCAGTGCTCAGCCCCTGGGCGACTCTCAGCAGAATATTTCCTTCTCCGCGCCGCGCGGCCGAGGAGCCAGCCCTCCTCAGCAGCGTGCCTGGAGATGCGCTGCTGGAGTGCAGCAGATGAGAGGCAGGATTAGTTAAACAGCACGGGCATCAGGCAAGTTTCCCAGCCCTTTAATTCCTGGAAGTAAGGCTGGGATACTGGGAGGAGTCCTTCCCAGCTGAGTGCCCTGCGCTCCTTCCGAACGTTTTTTCCTGGCCTGGGAAGGAGTTGCTTTCCACCTGCACCCCCGTAGCCTTTTTCTCCAAAGGGGTGTGCGTGCTGGGTGTGTGTGGCCGTGAAACGGGGTTCTCGCGCTGTTGGGAATGCAGCTGTACAGCTCACGGCCATCGTTTGGGACAAGAACTGCACCCCTGTCTGTCCTGTGTGGGGCAGGGCACGCGTGGGTCGGGGTGGGGGGGGAAGAAGATGCTGTGACCGGCGGTGCAGGGTCAGCAAGCATGTGTACGTGGACACGGAGAGGGGAGGTAGTGACGGGATCCACCCGTCCACGAAGCGATGTTTCTCTCTAGGCACCGACCCCGCCGTGCCTTTCTCCGTTCCAGGTTTGGTACTAGCTGCCCCTGAAGCGTGCGGCCAGTCCCCTTCGTCGCAGCCCAGCCGTGGCCTCCTGCCCTGCGCAGCGCAGCAGCCTCAACCGCCCCAGCAGCCGCCACCGCAGCCCCAGGGCCTTCCAGCTGCCGCCGCGCAGCAGCCAGCCATGAGTAACCACATGATGGCCCAGGTGGGTTGCTGCACGGGATCCGGGGCTCCGTAAGCTCCCCGGGCGTCGGCGGGAGGTGGGAGCGAGGCTGGCATATGCCCAGGGTGCTCTGGATTCATGCCCAGAGGGTTTTGGGGGTCCTCACCTTGCTGCCTGGTAGGGCAGGGTTGTGTTCTGGAACCACTTGCCCTCCTGGCGAGGGACGGTGTCGTCATTTAGCCCCACTCAGGACCAAGCTACGCAGTCGCTCGCTCACTCCCCCTGCCCTCCAGTGGGACAGAGAGGAGAACTGGGAAGGAAGTGGTTGGGTTTGAGCTCCCCAGTGCTGCAATCCCGTGGCTGCGGGTCACCTGGTGTCCTGGGGAGAGGCTGACCTGGAACCGTTCTGCAGGCTCTCCCCAAGTTAGACCCAAGTTCAGCAGCCTGGGGGGCTGCTTATGGGGTGGGGCCCTCTGGAAGGCGCGCAGGGCTGGCGTTCCTCCAGACATTGCTCCGAGGCTGCAAAAAAAAACCAAACTACACAGCACAGGAGCTGCCTCTGTGTCACCGCAGGACTTGGAAAGGGGCGGGGGCCAGCCCGGTGGGCAGGTTTGGAGAGGAAAGGTCCCCGGGGTTCAGAGGGTGCAGAGCTGGGTGCTGGGCGTGGGGAGTACCTGCAGCACCCTGTCCTGAGCGGCGTGTGGGTGCAGGACCCCAGAGCGGCGTGTGGGTGCCCGCAGGAGATTTTGAGAGATCCTTTCTGGTGCGTCACCTCAGGCTGAGGACGTCTCCTCCAGCAGAGAGCTGCCAGTGACGCTGGAGTTACACTGGGGGTGCGACTGGGCAGGGGCAGATCATTTACCTGGGCTCCCTTCCCGTGAGAGGTTGGACCGGGATCTTCCGAGGTGCCTTCCGACCCGGGCCGTTCCAGGATTCAAAGTGTTTTTGGTGGGCTGGGGTGGGAGGAGGAGGCGATCCTCCTGGAGCAGCTTTTCCTGTGGATAACGTGCGCAGCTCCTGGCTGGCTGCGGCCGTCCGCATGGGAACGGGGCGGGGGGGTTTGGAGGTCTGGGGGCTGGCTGCGGGGCCGTGGATCTGCTTGCAGAGGGTGCTGAGGCTGAAGGGAAGCAGCTCCGTTCTGCGGGAGCCAGCGTCCAGCGCCGAGGCTGGCGGAGCACCTGTCTGGAGCCGCAGCGTGGCACGGGACAGCGTGCGGTGCCGCGGGTGGGAGGCTGGGGCGCAGCAGGGCTCTGGAGCTCCTGTGGGATCGCGGCGTCCGGCTGGGGTTTTGTCTGGGATCCCCTGCTGTTCGGCTGTTCTGGTGGTTTAGGCCCTGGAAAAACCTTTTTCCTGTGTTTGCTGGTGAAAGGTCTGAAAATGCACTGTCCCCCGTGGGCGTGCACCTTCTTTTTCATCAGAGGTCAAATGAAATGGTCAAAAAAACCCCAGTCCAGTGCTGACCAGTACGGGTTTGGAGCCCAAAGCGCAGCGTGCGGTGCTTGAGTTAGGAGCTGACAAAGCGAGAGGGCCCCGCGGAAGGCGGGAGCGAAGGACAGACAGACGTTTCCAGCACGGCAGAGAGCGGGGAGCCAGCGCCGCGCGGGCAGCGGAGCAGGAGCGTCGTGAAGGCGGCGCCGGGGGGCAAGCGGCTCTCCCGCCGCCGTTGGCCGGAGCTGGCCTTTGGGAATCGCATCGCCGTTCCTGCCGGGTGGGAGCTGCTTTGCGGACGCGGCCGGCATTCCCAGCTTCCACAAAGCGAGTGGCTGGGCCGTGTCTCCGCAGGGAGAGGAATGCTGCCCCGTCCCGGTCTCCGTGCTCCCCGGCCCCCTGCAATGCCCCGCTCCGTGTTTGCCGTTGGCTCGGTTGACTAACCTTGTTCCTCCTTCTTTCTCTCCCTCCCCCTATCCTTCCCCTGCCCTTTCCCACCCAAATCTCTCTCCTCCGCTCCCTTCTCTGCTGGTCGTAGCCGGTCCCGGCGCTGCAGCCTGTTCCGTATTCTCCAAGCTCCTGCCCCCAAGTCCTCTTGCCAGTCTCTCCACCCCAGCAGTACAACTTGGTATAAACCCCGTTTCCTCTTCTGCGCTCTCTCTGTCGTGCTCACGTGCCGTGTTTGTGTTGTACGAGCTTTTGCCGATCGGATAAGCCGCAGCCGCTGCGCCCGGTGGGTTTGGGATTCACGGAGGCCCTGCGCTGCAGCGGGGTCGCAGCGGTGGGCTGCCTGAGGCTGCGGGACCCACCGGCGCCGCGCGCTGCTGGAGCGCCTGGGAAGAGCCTGGGGAAGACCTGGTGCCAAGCCCGGAGCTCCACCAGTGCTGAGGCCTGGGGACGCGGCTGCCCTGTGGTCTCAGTCAGCCCCTCCGGGGCTCCGCCGGGATTTTGGGGAACGGCGTGCCCCGTGGGACATGGCCTCTGGCCTGGGGCCGCCCCTGCCTGTGTGGGGCCCCGCATGTCACCAGCGTCCGCTGAGCATCCTCCCCCGGCAGCGTGCATGCCCCTGCCCCCTGTCCTGCAGAATGCTCTTGGTCTGTGGCTGGGAACGTTTCTGGGAACATTCCTGGGAACATTTCTGGGAACATCTCCTGGGCGAGCTGCTCCGCACAGAGCAGGGAGAAGGGGTCTGCAATCTGCTCGGCAGAGCTGCGTCCTGCGTGCCGCTGTCGTCCGCCCCTCACGCTTCTCTCCACCGCAGGCCGACGAGCTCAGCAACCCCTTCGGGCAGATCAGCCTGAGCCGGCAGGGCTCCACGGAAGCAGCGGACCCTTCCTCGGCCATGTTCCAGTCGTCCCTCATCTCCCAGCACCCGCAGCAGACAGGATTCATCATGGCAAGCCCTGGGCAGTCCATTCCCACCTCCAACTACTCGGCCTCCGGGCACACGGCCCCCACACAGCAGGTGCTGCAGCCCCAGGGCTACATTCAGCCTCCCCAGCAAGTAAGGACGCGCGCGCCTGGAGGGGACGCGTGCTTCGGCCAAGAGCTGTCGGGCGGAGGTCTGCTGCGGGGCAGGCCAGGGAACAGTCCCCTGAGAGAGGGTCCCCTCTTTTCCTGCTGCTCGTTTGCGATGGATCAGTACCCAGGGGTCCGAGCTGCAGGTGGGCACACGCCCTCACCAGGCACAGGATGGTACCTGCCCCCGCGTCCCCCTGAGTTCCCTGGTCTGGGACCCCTCCGGCCGCTCCTGGCTCGCGGCACTGGGGGAGGACAGTGACCAGCTCCAGGGCTGACACCCCTCAGCTCAGTTTGGGGTCCCGTTAGGACCTCTAGGACTGTTCCCCGGGACCGTGAGGAGCACTGTGCCTGCTGTGCTGGGAAGGGTTTGGATGTGGAGGCGGGAGGAGCGGGAAGGGGCTGCGGCTCCCTGCGGAGCCATGGTCTGGCCAGAGCCGAAGCCCTGGCTGGCTTCCTTCGGCAGAAGCCAGGCCAGGTGAGAGCGACGCTGGGGGACCGGCTTTCTTGGTCGCGCTCCCTCTCGTGTTCTCACTGCTGTGTTTTCTGGACTCTGCCAGATTCAGGTTTCTTACTACCCGCCCGGGCAGTACCCGAACTCCAGCCAGCAATACCGATCTCTCAGTCACCCAGTGGCCTACAGCTCCCAGCGCCCTCAGCAGCTCCCCCAGCAGTCCCAGCAGCCTGGTAAGGGGGCGCAGAAGCGGGGAGGGGGCAAGTTTCCCTTTTTTTTGCCACTCTTGTTGGCTTTGAAGGATCTCTGGGGCCGGGCTGCTCTCCCGTGGCTCCTGCTCTTTGCTGGATTCCTATCGAGTGCCTCTTGGCCATGCGAAGGAAAGCTGAAACTTGGCCTGGCTGCAAAGGCTTTTTAGTTTTTCTCTCCCTCTCAGCGTGAGCTGAGGTGCTGCAAGGTGGATTTAGAGCAAGGAGCTTCCTTCAGGTCTTTTTACACCTGCTGTACGGCAGGGCTGTCCCACCCTTGAGGAAGAGTCGGGCGCAGAGCAGGGTTTGCCGCCCCGTGTGCCGTGTCTCGGGCCGTCTCCCGCGGCCAGCTGCGAAGCCGCTCTGTTTAAACCCCGTCCCGGCAGGTTTACAGCCGATGATGTCCAACCAGCAGCAAACGTACCAAGGCGTGATGGGCGTGCAGCAGGCGCAGCCCCCCGGGCTGCTCAACAGCCAGCGGAACAGCGTGGGGGGGCAGCTGCAGAGCGTGATCGGAGTGCAGCAGGCACAGCCCCCGGGCCTCCTGAGCGGCCAGAGGAGCGCGATGGGCAGCCAGATGCAAGGCCTGATGGTCCAGTACACTCCACTGCCTTCCTACCAGGTAAGCATGGGTTGCTCTCTGCTGGGGGGCTGCTGGGGAGGGGGGCTTGCAGGAGGTGCCCTGTTCCCGTGCCTGTGATGGAGCCAAAGATGGAGACTTCATCGCGTGCTTGCCAGCTTGGGGAGGGCACGTCTGCGTTTGAATCCGTGTGGGACGTGTTTTGAGAGGGAGGACAGAGAGGGGCTGTCCTCAGACAGCCATCCGGCACCTCTTCCACCTTGCGCGGGCCTCTCCGGTGTGTCTGGGGCGTTTCCCCTGCTCCTGCTCCGTGTCACTCCACACAGCCGCCGCTCTCCTCCCCGCGCAGGTTCCTGTGGCCAACGAGTCCCAGAGTGTGGTCCAGCAGCCATTCCAGCAGCCCGTGCTTGTGCCAGCCAGCCAGTCTGTCCAGGGGGGGCTTCAGGCTGGAGGGGTGCCCATCTACTACAGCGTCATCCCAACCGCGCAGCAGAACGGCACGAGGTAAAGCTGGGGAGGAGGAGGTCCTGCTGAGAGGGCCTGGCACCCTCCTCCTGCAGCCGGAGGACCTGGCTGGGCACGTGGGTGCTGGTTGAGCCGGCAGAGATGTCCCGGGGCAGGCCGCTTCTCCCCGTCCCAGCACCTCACCAGCGCGCTCTCTGCTTCGCAGCCCCTCGGTGGGGTTCCTCCAGCCGCCCGGCTCGGAGCAGTACCCGATGCCGCAGTCGCCGTCGCCCTGCAGCCCGCCGCAGATGCAGCAGCAGTATTCGGGTACGGGGGGCCGCCGGTCGGGGCTGGTGCGGATTGGGTCAGGGTTTGCGGGGGCTGCGGCGAGCAGAGCTGGCAGCAGAGGGTTTCCGTAGCCTCACCCACCCCACGGCCACGGGGAATCACCGGGACACCGCAGCGGCTTCGCTGCGGGCTGTGCCTGGCATCTCCTGCCCGCGGTGGGCAGAGGGAGCTGCTGTGGGCTGCCAACTCCCTGTGCTGGCAACGTGGCTTTGGGGCACCAGGGCAGCTCGTGGGGTGGGGGTCAGGGTGGCACTGGGGTTCCCGGGCCCTGTCCCCGCTGCGGGGGAGCGAGCTGGGCCCTGGGGCACTGGTGTGAGAGCTGGAGCTGGGACGCGGGAGCTCTGCGCGCCGCTCTGCCCTTAAATCCCTTGCCTGAGGCTTTGCGGCGATGCTCGGGGACCCAAGCTGCCTTCAGCCTGTCCCCTCCGCTGACGTTCCTCCCGGCCTGAAATCCTCGCGCTCTGACAGAAGCTGTGACACCAGAGAGGGGTCCCCACGGCGTCTCAGGGTCTTTTTTGAGCCCCCCCGGGGCAGGCCGGCGTGGCAGAGGGGAGAGCACGGAGCGGGTGGTGTAGGGAAGCCAGGCTGCCCCTCGTCCTGCAGCGCGGTGGTCTCTCCGCAGGGGTGTCTCCGTCGGGCGCCGGTGTGGTCGTGATGCAGCTGAACGTCCCCAATGGCCCCCAGGCCCCCCAGAATCCCCCCGTGGTGCAGTGGAGCCACTGTAAGTACTACAGCCTGGAGCAGCGGGGGCAGAAGCCGGGAGACCTGTACAACCCCGACACCAGTGCTCAGGTATGGAGAGGACTGGGAAGACGGTAGCTCGTCTTTTGGGGAGCAGCGTGGTGGGAGAGAGAGCACCCCGGCGTCCGTGCTGCCTGGATGGGCTGGGAGACGGGGGTGGGCTCATCCCGTGGCGGTGGGACCGGTCGCAAGCGCTGGGGCTGTCTAACGCTGTCCCTCCCCCAGGCCAGCACCCAGCTGAGCAGCCCCATCACGTCTCCCACCCAGTCTCCCACGCCCTCCCCGGTCACCAGCCTCAGCAGCGTCTGCACGGGGCTGAGCCCCCTCCCCGTCCTCGCGCAGTTCCCCCGGCCCATGGGCCCGGCGCAAGGTAAGGGGGCGGCGCGGGGCCAGCCCCGAGCTGGGGCTTGCCCATGGTTTCTTCAGACCCCTCCCGACACTGGCGTCGTTTTGGCAGGCGACGGGCGCTACTCGCTGCTGGGCCAGCCGCTGCAGTACAACCTGTCCATCTGTCCCCCGCCGCTGCTCCACAACCAGCCCAACTACAGCGCACACCAGGTAAAACTGGGCCAGGACACCCCCTGCGCCCCAAACCCACCCTCTCACCGTCCCGGGAGCAGAGCGAGACCACCCCGCGCTGTGCTCGGGCACCCCTTCGTTAGGGGGTCCTGCCTCTTGCCGCCCAGCCGGCCGAGCTGGATGTTATTATAATTGTAAATAAATTTCCTGGCACGGGGGTAAAATTTCATCCTGCCCCCAGCTTTGCCCGGAAGCGGTGTCAGCCCCAAGTGTCCCGGAGCCGTGGCTGTGCCGTGCTCTCATCTCGCTGACCCCAGCGTGACGCAGCCTCAGAGCGCGCGGTTCAGCCAGGCGTCCTCCCCTTCGCAGCCGTAGCCGAGCGTGGTCTTCCTCCAGCGCTCGCAGGGTGCTCGGTGAGGCCGCGGCGTCCCCTCGGGTGACACGCTGCCGTTTTTGTTCCTTAAGGGGCAGACTGGGATGAAACACGGAAACCGGAGCAAGAGACAGGCCCTCAAGTCAGCGTCCACTGACCTGGGAACCAGCGATGTAGGCAAGTGTCCCCCCTCAACCAGTTCCTCCTTTGCCCTCTGACTGGTGGCCGCAGGGCCTGTCCCAGTCAGCTGTGCCCGTCCGGAGGTGGGAGGACAGGATCCCAGTAAAGGCTGCACCCTGCAAAGCTTTTCAAGGAGGCTGGGGAGAAATTGTTGGAGAGTCTGGGATGCGCACCAGGACACCTGGGCCCTGTTCCTGCCTCTGTGAGGGCTGAAATGATGGATTCCTGGGATTTTCTCCCTCTGTCAGTGGAAACGGAGCGTCCGGACCCCTGAGATCGTGTCCAGACCCCTGAGACCCTGTTCCCACCACTGTCCTCCCAAGGGACCCTTCCCTCTCTGCTTCCATTTCCCAGTAGGGCTGGGAGCTGCAGAGCCCCCATCTTCATCCCGGGCTTTGGGATCTCCCAGGGCTGAAATCCCGGTTTGGGAAATCCCCAGTTTTGGGAAATGGCTGCTTGGGCGTGAGCCGGGCAGCCTGGAAGGGAAGCAGTCCTCACCGGCTCTCCGGAGGCTCCAGACCTGTTCCCAGTGTCACCTCCACGTCACCCCCAGCAGCAGCAGCTGGTCGCAGCTCCTTTAAGCGCTGCCCCGCTCCCTGCGCTGGCGCGTTCGTTACATGCCGCGTTAATATTAGCAAAGAATTCGCGCAGCCCGCCCTGCGCTAAGCCCGAAAGCCGGGGCTGGAGCCAGGAGGCAGCAGAAGGGTTTGGGTGCCGCAGAGCAGGGGCAGAGCTTGGCCAGGGTGCACGAGGGGACGTCCCCGTGGGTGAAGCGCGCAGGGCAGCGTCGCGTTCGGGATCCGCGCTCCTCCGTGGGTGCAGCCTGGCTTTCTCCTTTCCAGGGAGGGAGGGCGGGAGAGCTGGGGGAGCTCCCAGTGCCGGTAACCCCAGGACCAGGGTGGGAGGACTGGGCAGAGCAGCTGGGAGCACCCCGAAAAGCCGAGCCTGGGCAAGGTTTGGTGCCGCTGGAGCCTTGGACGTGCGGCGGGTGCCAGGCTCCTCTCGAAGCGGGCTGGGAGGTGTGGGATCCAGCAAGGATGGGGACGGGACAGTGGCGAGCAGAGTGGCGGGGTGGTGTGAGGGGGACGAAGCGACTGGCTTAAAATGAGATTCCTGAAGCGGGGGCAGCTTAGCAAAGCGCTGCTTTGGTGGGCGAAGCCGAGGCGGCTGCTCCAACCCCAGCACCGGCCCGCGCCGGGCTGCTGCCGCCCCAAATCCGCTGCCGCTGATCCCTGCTCTTCCCGCTGCAGTGCTGGGCCGGGTGCTGGAGGTGACGGACCTGCCCGAGGGCATCACGCGGACGGAGGCGGACAAGCTCTTCACCCAGCTCGCCATGGCCGGTGCCAAAATCCAGTGGCTCAAAGAGACTCAGGGGCGCCGTGGCGACGGGGGCGGCGGGGACGGCAGCGGGACTCCGGAGAACGGCAGGCACGGCGACCTCGCTGCCTTATACACCATCGTGGCCGTGTTCCCCAGCCCGCTGGCCGCCCAGAACGCCTCCCTGCGCCTCAACAACTCCCTCAGCCGCTTCAAGCTGCGCGTGGCCAAAAAGAACTACGACCTGCGGGTGCTGGAGCGGGCCAGCTCGCAGTAGGGCGCCCGCGCGGGCGCAGAGCACACTGGACTGCGGGCACTTCCCTCTGCCTTCTCTTTTCCTTCCTGCCCTCCCTCCCTCTCGCCCTCCTTCCCGGATATATTTATATGGACATAATTAAGAGACAAGAAATTGATTTTTTTTTTTTAATTATTATTATTTTTGGAGTGACGCCCGTGCCCGCCCCCTTCCCTGTGTATATTGTTTTGTTAAGCACTGTGTTGAGCCGCACATACAGGTGTTGATTGGTATGGTCACTGCACATTTTATTTAATCTGATTATTATTTGGGCGGGGGGAGGGATTTTTTGGTTTTATTTTATTTGGGGGGTTGTTTTTAAATATAAAAAGAAAACTTGTCCATCACTTTAACGCTGCTTTCCTGTTCTCCGCTGTCTGCGCTGCCCGCGGGGTGAGACGGGCAGGGACCCCCGGGGCACTCACAGGAGGGTGGGTCCCTGCCCCCGCGCTTGGCGGGCGCGAGGGCCGCGGGCTCATGGCTGGCCGAAACTGGGAGCCGAGACTGGGAGAGGAGCGGTGGGCGCTTCAGTCTGGGACATCAGGTGTTCGTAGCCGCTTTTCCCAGCTGCCGGCCCATGGTGAGGACGGGGGCATGGGGCGGCCCCAGCCGCATCCCCTGCCGGGACGCAACGGATTCCTCCCGATGGCAGAGAGCAGCCCTGGAGGTGACGGGTGTGGGCATCACCGCGTCCTGCAGCTCCATGGGTGCAGCAGTTGGGTGTCACCGTGTCCTGCAGCTCTGTGGGTGCAGCAGTTGGGTGTCACCGCGTCCTGCAGCTCTGTGGGTGCAGGACTTGGGTGTCACCGCCTTCGCCATGGCGTTGCACGGCGCAGCTGGAGCTTCTGGCAGCGTCCGGCTGCCGCCTCCAGGAGCCGGTGCGAGAGGTAAGAGCTGCCTGGCAGCGTCGGTGCCAGCTCCTGCCCCACGGCCGTCTGCAGCCTGGCAGGGACACGGGCGCAGGGCGTCCCCAGCCCTCTCCTGCGTGGCTGCTCTCCGTCTCGCCGTAGACCAGGGCAGCAGGATTTGCTGCCAGAGGGTACAGGGCAGCCGGGAGAAACCTCGCTGCTGCCGCTCTCCCCTCCCAGCTGCGGGGGCTCAACCGCGAGCGAACGCGACACCAAGGCCGGCGCGCTCGGGGTGCCCCTTGCCAGGGGCGGGTGACGCCCAGCACCCCGCTCACACAAATAGCCGGTGGCTCCTCTCCACCCCGCTGCCCTCCCGGCCGACGCGCGGACTCCAATTTCTCGGCGTCAGCCTGCGCCAGCGCTCAGCTGTCGGTTCCCCTCCGGCCTGTCACTCCTGCTCTCCGCGGGACTGGGGCGGCTGCCCCCCGCCCTGCGCACCCGGCCCGCAGGACTGGGGGCTCTGCGGCCAACGGGGCCTCGGCGTCAGCCCCCCTCTGCGGGGTTTTTCTTCGCGGGACGCGAGCTCTGAAAGTGGCGTGAGTACGTTTCCGTGTGCGGCTACCCCTTGTCGTCAACCCCTGTGG